>JAIUCT010000018.1:852921-871295 GCA_021307375.1 Tetraneura akinire | reverse complement strand
AAATTCTCGTTTTTACGTATATAATGTTTGATAAAATTGGCAATTTTTGGTATTAGGGTCTGAAAATTTTACTGAAGTATACTTACATATTACATAACATCATACTAAAATATTAGAAAAATCCCTAATCTCAATTTTCTTTTATAGCTGATTTAAGTTGATATTTTTAGTTCAAACGAAAATTATAATCTGACTGAACTTCGCTCAGAATCGTTTTTACGAATGCAATGGTTTATCATTGCATTCAAATTCGAATTAAAATTAAACGCTATGATTCGCACACCTGTATCCTGTGCGGCAGGAGTATCAGCTCATCTTTTTACAATTCTCGTTTTTATGTATATAATATTTAATAAAATTGACAATTTTTGGTATAAATGTCTGAAAATTTTACTGAAGTATACTAACATATTACTTAACATGATATCAAAATATTAAAAAAATCTTAATAGGTACTAATTTTAGATTCTGAGCGAAGCGAAGAATGTATTGGTTTTACAATGATGTGTGATTATTTTTTGTTTTTTTTTTTTATGTCTGTGTACAAAAATACTACCCGAAATAATGCTCCGATTTTCACGAATAGGGTATGTTTCCGGTAGCAAAGTGGACGTACTTGGTACTTTACTTAGGACATTTTTTGAATTTCTCAAAATTGACGCTATGCGATAGAAAAAACGGCGAAAAAATGACGAAAAAACTGCATTTTTCGCGAAAAATGAAATTTCGACGAATTCGATTTCTATATTTCACGATAACTCAGGCAATTTTTAAGATAGAGACCTGAAATTCTTTTTTGGATGTTCACATAGCTACTATATATATGTGGTATAATTTTGGAACCGTTACATTAATTTTTCTCCAAAATATAGGACTTTGAATATTTCGTAAAATTCACGTTTTTACGTATATAATGTGTGATAAAATTGTTAATTTTGGGTATTTTGGTCTGAAAATTTTACTGAAGTATACTTACATATTACTTAACATCATACTAAAATATTAGAAAAATCCATTGTCTCAATTTTTTTATAGCTGTTTAAAGTTGATATTTTTAGGAAAACGAAAATCTTAGAATCCATAAGTATAAATATTCTGAAAACACTTTCACTACCCGAAATAACGCTTCGATTTTCACCAATAGCGAGTTTCAGATGTAAAAGTGGATGTAGATGGTACTTTATTTGCAAGCCCGTATCCAGGGGGGTTTTAGGGGTTCAATCCCCCCCCCCGAAATTTTTAAAGTAGTTTTATATTTATAATATAACAGACTAACTACATATATAACTACGTATAATATAATCATTTATTTTTACTTCATATATTAAAAAATTTTAACCCCCCCCCCCGAAAATTGATCCTGAATACGTGCTTGTTTATTTGGGTCATTTTTCGAATTTCTCAAAATTGACTATAAGCGGTAGAAAAATGAAATTTTGACGAATTCAATTTCTATATTTCACGATAACTCGGGCAATTTTTAAGTTAGAGACTTGAAAATTTTTTTGGGTGTTCACATAGCTATTATATATATGTGGTAAACCATATTGGAAAAAAAAATTTTGGAACCGTTTTTAAATTTTTTTACTAAATATAGGACTTCGAATATTTCGTAAATTTCTCGTTTTTACGTATATAATGTTTGATAAAATTAGCAATTTTTGGTATTAGGGTCTGAAAATTTTACTGAAGTATACTTAACATCATACTAAAATATTGGAAAAATCCCTAATCTCAATTTTTTTTTATAGCTGTTTTAAGTTGATATTTTTAGTTCAAACGAAAATTATAATCTGACTGAACTTCGCTCAGAATCGTTTTTTCGAATGCAATGGTTTATCATTGCATTCAAATTCTAAGTAAAATTAAACGCTATGATTCGCACACCTTTATCCTGTGCGGCAGGAGTATCAGCTCTTTTTTTTTTTTTTTTTATAGGTGTTTAAAGTTGAAATTTCAGTGAAATTAATATTTAAAGTATTCATATTCTTATTATATTATAGATTTTTTTAATAGATTGTTTTGGAGTTTATAAAATCATGGTTACATTAGTTTCTATAATGATTCTGAATTACTTGCTGTGAAGGGACTACATTAAATTTTAAGTTGCTTGCCTCTTTAGTAGTAATATTAACTAAATTTTTAATTAGTCTATCAGTTACTAAAGCCGGTGCAAATCCTTCATCTCCAAAAATATTGTGATTAAAAGGTCATATACCAGTATAATTATTAAACTGTTGCATTTAGAGGTGTGGTTCCTTTTAAGTATGCAGGACTGCAGGAGTAAAATTTTTAGCAATATCATACCTACTATACTGATAACTGATTTATAATGCGGACAGCATAAATTTTTGGAAAATATTAATTTTTTGTTAATAAAAATGTTTTATTGGCCCAAATACAGACAGTACGAAACTTACAAATATACATATCCGGAAAAAATGATTATATTCACTTTGCTCTATAAACCGATATAATTTGTCTTTTTTATACGCGACTTATCTATCATATATAATTACATTTCATAATTATATAAATTAAATAAGATTATAAACAATATAATATATAAACCAAGTTTAAACAAAATTAATAAATTATTAAATTATATTAAAAATTTGAAATTTTTATTTTAATGAAATGTTGAATTTTCTAGAAAAAAAACGTTTATTTGACAAAATAAAAATGAGAGAGATGTGAAATCACTCTCTACATATAAACAAGACTCAGTACTACCATCTTATGTGTCCACTATGGGTGACCGCCGCTGCGAAGTACAGCCTACTGCCTCGACTACTACCATCCACCCAACCAGGTATGGCAGAAACCTTCGGGTACCGAATAGAAATTCTGCCAAATAGGCGTTCGAACTGGACCTTTGGGTCTTTCTCGGACACTGCGCCATACGATAATAATAATAATAATAATAATAATAATAATAATAATAATAATAATAATAATGTGTCTACTAATATTTTTAATCTTCGATATTAAAACAATTTTTTATCATTATTCACTTTTCCCAAATATCCACTTTACCCGGGTCTCCCCTACGTTATGTTAAAACTGTTCAAACTTAAAATTATCGGAAGACGATGATCGCAACAGGTGCGTCTACACATAATAATAATATTATATTATTTTGTAGCACTGTAGTCTAAACGTATGTCGTATCGGATTCGTTTGTCGTAAAGTTCGGCCGTCGGTGCGGGGAACGCGATCGTGATGACGTGATGACTTGAGCGATATGATCGCTTAATGACGGACGACGTCCGAGTTACCCTACATATAGAAGTATAGAACATAATATTACGTATAGATATACATAATTTAATATGTAGTACATGACATGTATTACATATTTACATGCGTATAGGGTGTCGGAGAATGATAAAATTGTATATAATATTATATATAGGTAATATAATTTATAATATTATGACGGCGGTGCGCAACTTGTCCTCGCGCCGGTGGCCTACACAACGAGCGCGGGCCACCCGCCGAGTCGCCAGCGGCAGCTGAAGACGAAGACCGTGGCAGTGTGATATTCCCTTGAGGTTATACATTATTATATATTGTATATAGTATAATATTATATATACGTGTATAGTACATACCCGCACAGCGTTAAGCGTCGACGGCGAGAGGGAGCAGACCGGACGGTACGACACGCGCGCGTTCTGAAGCAGGAGAGTCGCGATACAGTGCAGGAATTGGTCGGTGGCGGGAAGAGCAGGGATCGGCGGTGGAGGCGGCGACAACGGCAACGGCGTGATGTTGAACAGGAACGGTGGCGTCGTCGGCAGTGGCGGGAGAAAGGTATACGCGTGACCCGTGCTGAGGGTCCCTTGATTGTCGCTCTTGTTCAAACCGCCGCCGCTTTTCAATTCAATCACTCCAAACATCATCGATAATCTCCCTGGCGGCCGCGGCGACGACTTCCTATAGATATTAATACATCCTCAATATTATTTTTTATACTCGACCCTACCATCATACGATTTCCTCTCATTTCCATATTTATATATTATATATACATAATATAAGTATATATATTATATAATATACTATATACACTATGTATACCTATATAAATAAAAATATTATAATATTAGATATGCACGACAGTTGGAGTTACTTCGGTATAATATATTTTATACTTTATGTTTTCAATGCTGTTTATATTATATAGACCTCTCACCTCTGTCCATTTTTGTCAAATAGTTCGTAAAAAATAAATTAAATGCTAGTTGCCGGTTCTACCACAATAATTATCGTTAAACTATATTAATTTTACTGTCGTATAACATATACCCATGCACCATATATAATTCTATACCGATATATATAATATAATTATCAGTTACGCTTAAATAATATATTTTATTATATTTTACGTCTTTCAAATATTTCAATAATTACCTACTGTTCGTCGTACCTACTGCCGCGAAATCTTAAATTATATGTTTTTAAAATATAAAAAAAAGACACACATTATTGTAAAACCGAGTCTATATTAGAGCTCAGAATCTAAAATTACGTTTTTATAGTACATATTATAAATTACTATTTATTAACAGTAAATTATACTTACTGGAATTAAATTATTATATAACTATAGACAATAAAACTTCTAGACAACCGCAGCTATTGCAGTGTTTAATATTCGTATAATAATCAGTATTTGTATACATTATTGTATAATATTACATTTTTAACGGACGTTATACATGCATAAACATAAAATAAATTTAAACTTAATACAATTAATCACGGTACGAGTTTAATTAAAAAATACAGTTATTATTATAACATACTGTACTCGTATATTATAATTCATTATTTATATAAATAACGTGTTTAATATTTACTCGTACGCATGTTAAATGACAAATTACCTTAACTGCAATATATAAATATACCTTTATATATAATAATAATAATTTAGTAATTTATTATATAATAATATGTAAATTGAAAATAATAAGTGTATTTACTCTTTACAACAGTATAATATATTAATAAATTTAATCAAAATTAAATTAAATTAAATTAAAATTATTAATATATTAATAATGAATATTATAATATAATAGTATGACGTTATAAAATATAAAACAATAATATTAGATATTTGCAGTTTGTTCGTCCATTTGTAATGAAATTTTAGCCGCAATAAATTTTGTTTTCTATGAGACTATGATAGCAAAACGTATAATTATATAAAATATTGAAGGTACATTATAATATTGTTTTCTTCTATCGCATTGCTATTGACGTTATAATGTATAATGTATATCGAGATCAATAATAAATATAGACAATTTTAAAGAAAACAATTTGTAAGACGTTGGCGTTATTTTAAAAAAAATATGGCGAGGGTAATAACTTTATACACGTAAATAAACACATAAATTCAAGTTCGATAAAAATTATAATTAGAACATTTAAATTTTAATGTAATTTTTATTTCTTCATTAGGTGTGATTTGAAGACTGTTAATTTTTATCACGTGTAAAACAATGCCAAATTATAGGAAAAGTATTTTTTATATGTTTAATTTAGTATATTATGATTTATGACTATACCTATTTATGTTTCATAACATGTTGTTATATACGTTGTAACATGGGTAATAGGATATACGCCTAACACCAACAGTTATACATTATACCTTGTAAATGATTTTTCATACGTTTAGCTATAATAGTTATTCGACACTTTACGATATTATAATATAATATATAAAACGGCTAATATTGTGTAGTTATATAAGAACGCGTTTCGTTTCGACAAAAATGACGTGTTCTCAGCGCGCGTAGAATTATCGTCGTAACAGCCCTGCGGCAGATGCGCTGTAGGACTTTTGCGCATTTGTATAATATGTATATAAAAGGATTTGATCCTTGGTCGGAGAAAGAGAGAGAAAGAGAGAATAAGTAAAGCAAACGGCAGAACAAATAATAATAATAGTAATAATCATGAGCGTGCGTATGTACGTACGTCGAACAGTTATATTATGTATATTATACATATAACTATATTTATATATTATAATTCTGTGTGTGGGTTTTTACGAATGTCCAAAATTCAAATGGTATGCACCCCCGTTAGCGGGAGATCGCGGCGCGAAACAGGATTATTATTATTATCGGGTAGTGACGACTGTGCTGCGAGCGAGACCCTTTGAACTTGGTATAAAAAATAAAATAAAAAAGCAGCAGCCAAAGACCCCTCGTGTCGGTGTATAGTTGGATTTTCGTTTTTTTTCTTTTTTTACATCTTGTCCGTTCAACCGTACACGCGCTCGTTTTCATCAATTACACTGCGATCTATATAGGTTTATTGTACATATACCCAATAAATATTGATTCATTTCCTTCACAATTAGTTACAATAAATATTTTGATCAGACTAGAAAAAAAGTTCATCAACCCTAAACATGCGCATTAACTGCGGCTTTGCACGAGACAAAAATTATGATTTTTTTTTTTTTAGTTTCCTAAGTTTACACATTTTTACGACGTTAAATGTAGAATAAAAATTATATTATTGTTTAATTACGAATCGTAGCTAAGATAAAGACAATATTTTATAAAATAAATAATTTAATGTCGAGTTTATCGTTTACGTACATATAATTATATTAAACAATAAATGTCACATCATATTGATTCACCGATTCACCTATGTCTCATGACTGTGTATAGAATGTAGATATTATTTTTTCTGTCGTGCATTATTTATAAAACCAACAATCCAACATTTTATATAGTATTCTTAAAAAATCATACGAAATATATATAGAAAATAGGATCACAGCTAACAGCTATATAGTTTTAGAAAAAAATTGTTAATTTTAAAACATGGACGACAAAGATCCTTATAGGGTTAAATGTTATTTCCTTAACTTTTTCCTTAAACTTATAAGTACCCATATTACGCATAATATATAAAATATTCATTCTCTGTAAAAATCGCGTCGGACTGTGTGTTACATATTATACGTGTGACTCGTGAGTCGTGACTGTGTAAGGGCACACGCGATTCGGGTGCGAAAGTTTCGTCTTTGTATACGCACATATACCTCTGATGTTAAATGCGGGATCCGTTTTCGTAGTGTGCACGGGGTGGAGGGAAAATCTGAACTCAAACAAGTAAAGGAACTAACATAGTAACATGACGCATATATATATATATAACATTGTTTGCTTTCCCGACAAATGTTACGCACAAATACGCATTACATGTCTTACTCCTAACTATAGATATGAATAAACAATACACACACATATATTATTTTAAATTGTATACTTGGGGCTGACGAGACATTGCTCCTTTACATACGTTTATATATAATATACCAAAATATAATTATATTACCTATATAAAATTTTGTTTTTTAATAACACGTAGTTATACATACTAATATGTTAGGGGTACGTATATCATAAATAAATGTTAAATTATGTTATTTTTTTTTTTTTTTATATTATTATAATTGAATACCGTTGATATAAGATGACAATCGAAACGAATTGAAACAATCGTGCCTCTGTACGGTTTTATCCTTATTATAGTTTATATTATACAAGACGTATACTGTATTATATTCTAATTATTCTATTATAGAAATAGAATAACTATAAAACAATTATTTTTTATATAAATTAACGAAATAATAAAATTATTGGAAAGTTCTTTTTTTTTTTTCTGAAAAGAAATTGTATTATCACAAGATAATCGTGTAACATTAAAATTACTGATATTATGCATCTATAATTAATATTAAATAGATGAAAATATACGTAGTTAAACATTTTCCAAACACAAGTTTAAAATTATTTTATTGCACGATGATTGATGATCACATAATTAAGTGTAAAAAAATCTGGTTAATGCTTGGCGATCGCACACATATCGTATTTTTGAAACGTAATATTCCGACCTGTATATTACAATAATTTATAATGTTATAATTTCGAACGGCTGTTAATATATTAAACGCCGATTATCTTTTGGTATACACGCAATTATATATTGTTGTCGTGATCTGTTCGTTTGCCATCAGACCACAGACACGTTGAAAAATAAAAACCAGAAACATATTGTGTATAATACTATATATATATATATATAATATATTGTTATCATTATTGTTAATACGTTGTATTTTGTATACTGTATATATATATATATAATTGTAAAGTATATAATGGAAAAAAGTGGACAGGTGAGACGGCCGCGATCGGTTGACGATAAACGGGTCCCGTTTGAACATATAATAGTTGCGCTGAAGCTGATACGTATACGCGCACCTGAACTTTTATCGTATTCATTATTATTATTATTATTATTATTATTATTTTGTATTATAATATAGCCATTTTATCATTGAACATTACGAAATGTTATCGGATTTAATTTTATATACACATCGAAATCGTCATATGACCCTATAACTCGCGATATGCGGCGAGCACATAATAATATAATATTATACGTGCGCGCACAACGTAACGAGATTACGCGCAAAAGGGTGCCACGGTGGATGGCGACTTCGTGGACCGAGCTGTAAGGTTTGACCCTCTCTTTCACTCACTCAGGGCCCGATGGCGGCGGCGGCATACGACATACGCGCTGTCGTGTAATCCCATATACTATATATTACATATATATATATATACATACATTGTATTATTGTGTGTAGACGGTATAATATGAGTATTATATATATGTATGTAGAACTTAAATCGTACTCTATGACATTATATATTATAGAACTATAATATATATATATATATTCAATATACATTTATAAGGTTTAAACCGGTAACCAAATAACATGTGTTACATTCTGTTACTGTATTATTATACCAGTATGAGTATCGGGGTATATATTCATATTGTATATGTATACAGAATACTATTATATGGTATATTTTCAATTATTCCCCATAAAATTCAAATACATGTAATATATCATAAACATAACATGTATATAGGAACAATATTATACCAACTATACAGCATTATATCTATATGCACTTATATATGATTCAAACGAAAATAAATTATGACTTCATAAATAAATAATATAAATTTAATTGATCTAATGTCATCTTTATTTATTAAATACTATATATATAATATACTCATATAATATACAATATTACAGGAAATAATCAGTTAATTTACTATTATAAATATATAGCAATATACAATAATAATAGTATAATCATCTAATCAGTGATGATATATACCTATAATCTATATATATATAATTAGTAAAATATATATGAGTAAATGATTGACGATTGTAAGAATGTATTATGGGAATAATATTCCTGTATATAAGTTTTTTTATCGTATCAACGATATACGCATATAATTGTTTAATTTTCAAACTTTCCTAAACTGTTTATGTTTAACTTAGTGTCTATAGTGACTGCATGCCAGTAACATGTAATAATTTATATATAGTTATAATGAAAGAAAATCTTTAACAACTCTGTAGATATTTTACCAATAAGTAGTTTTAAAAATGATTACCTAACAATAAAATAACCAAATTAATACATTGAGTAATATTATATTAAATGAGTCTTAATTTAACATTAAATGTATATAAATATAATGTATAATGCATAAAATAATGTATATTGTACACCCTGAAAATGTGTCAAACCTAAATACAGGTATATATATATATAGAATTATAGACTATATAATATAGTTATGGTTTACATATTTTATACCTATACTATATATACTCATATATTATAATGACGCAATAGTATTGAACATATTATTATATTATTAGGTACATAAAAGCGATGGTCATTTGATGGCGATTTTTTTTTAAAAATATTTTATATTTTCAGATTAGTTTTTGTAAGTTTTTAGTTTTTTATTTAATTTCATTGTGTTTCACTTGATTTATGGCGCTCACGTTGTATTAATATTTCGTAGAAAAAATTGTTCTCAACGTGTCACGCTGTTCACAACAAACAAACAAATCTGTACGTGTGACTGCAGTGTGAGAACGGATGGTAAGGTAAACGCGGCGTGTGGTCGAGTGTATACCTACCTAAACTACTCGTATACGTTCAATAGTATTTTTTTAATATAATATTTTTTTTTTTAGCGCTGAAAGGGCCCAATAGTACACAATATATCATAAACTACTGTTATACGGTAGTAACATCCCCATAAGGATTTCGACCTTCTTTCGCAGGCAATAGGTATTAAATTTGTTTTACAACATAACAGCACCCATATGATAATAATGAAAACCATGACTGATATTGTTTTTATATGGTCGTACGCCGTATATATTACGCACAATATAATCGTTTAACATTGTTGAAACATATTTAACACCACAATATCATATCATTTGACAGTCAACCGATACAAATTGAAAATATTACCTAGGTACCTATACCTTTTATCCGGACAATATATATATATAAGTACCTAAATTCAAATAACCAATTATTATTAATATAAATATGTACATTAGTATACTATACACAAACGTAAGATTTTACACCTGCGTATAGCATGTAACATATATATATATACAATATATTCATCGTGTATCCCAAAGGTTAGTCAAACAATGGTATAGTAACATTTTGGACGAATATATATATATATATATATATTATGTAGTGTACACTGTATAGTGTATATAATAAATTAATAATTAATAGTCTATATACCTGTATGTGAATGGTTAATAAAGAAACGGATTTATTCATACTTTTATCAAGTGGTGAAGCCTCGTATAGGCATTTTTCTATGATAATAATAATTTGTAGCTTATATTATAGTAAGATATTAAATAATATAATTACATTAATAAATTTGAATATTTAATATTTTTAATTACTTCGGATATATAATAGATCGCGATCTATCAGTATTGAACTAACGAAAGGTAAATAAGAAATTAATTAAATTTATGGATGTTATTTATTATATATATTAATTATATCTAATATTCTAATAAAGACATAAATCGTTTTTTTATTATTAAAATATAAATACACAAAAAAAATGATTAAAGAGTAATAATTATATGCGAAATCACCTAAATCATATTTTAATATCTATTACAAGTACATTTAAAATAAATTATATAAAGATTGATCTTATTATTATGAAATTAAGAAATATTGAAAAATAAAAACCGTCAATTTTTATATATTATACACACTTTGTTAAGATTCTTTTCACATCTAACATACCCACGGAAAATTTTGATTGATAAATTATTATTAGTATTCATATGATGGTAGCAAAAGATTTTATTGCTTTGTGCACATACTATGATCATGTTAGTGTGAATGTGTTTGCCAACATGAAATAACATAATAATATACCACACGAACATGTTCAGTGATGTGAATATATATTGGTACATCAAAGGCATTTGACGCGTATATATTTGAACGTGTTTCCAGTTAATTTTTCTTTGTTCATCCTTGTTAAACACGAAAATAAATCATACATGAACGTAAATAAACAATTGAACTGTCGCCATAGTGTGGCGTGGACATAAAATGTGGGGGAGCGATAAATATTGAACAATAAGCGTCTATAAGATTTATATTTTCTACGAACTGCAAATGTCTATAATAATTTAAAAAATTAAAATTTTACAATAATTACATAAAATTATATTTTAAATATTGTAAATTGTTTTTAATTTTTTATAAAGTTTAAACACATTTTTATTATTGCAGCGCATTCCGTCGTTTAACGGTATGACGAATATAAATGATGTATAAATGCAAACTTAATAATATTTAATATTATATTATAATGTATGAAAATTATTAAAATTATTACCCGGCGCAAACTAACCTTGGTATAAAATAATGTGAATAATAATTGTGTATTGTGTATTGAGCGTTTTTGTGGTTTGACGTAGAAAATATTATTCAAATCAGTAATTTTTAATTTTCAATAGTTAAATGGGGGAAAAAAATAAGTAAAGAATTAAATTAGTTAATTTATTCTTCGAAATCAAACAAAGTGCGTAGCAGTTCGACGGGGGTACGTCTGTTATTTACAATAAAATATTAAAATATATATATTTTATAAAGTCTCGGTTGTTATATTTTATTTCTGTTAAAAATGTAAAATTTATGAAAATTTTTTTTTATGGTGTGAATAATCATTTATTATTATTCTATTTTTTTCGCTCGCGTCAAAAAGTTATAATTTCTTGTAAACCGACGCATATTTTTATTTATTATTATTTTTTTTTTTTTTTACATTTTCCCGTAATCGTTAGGCTGCAGTCGGTACAATATAAATATAATATAGTGAATAGTGATGTGTATAAAGCGAAATAATTTTATACGAAAACAATAATAATAAAAAACCGAAAACAGTTTCGGAATGAGAAGAACGTGGTCCGTTATCCTTATCAATAAAGGGGCAGGAGAAGCGATTTATTTGTATATCCTTTATATCGAAGCCGTATAGTGTCTTTTTCTATATTTATATATCGGGGTTCGACCGTTTGCGCTTCCTTCGTATTCTTCAAATACCTATATATATTTTATAATATTATACCACGAATATATTATTTAATTTATATAACGGAATATAATATTATGTATATATAATATATATTGTATAGCGAACGGCTGAAGGGCACGTGACGAGTGTTGCAGGACGATATTATGATGATGCGAAATAATTTGCATAACGTCGGCTCCGACGACGCGCGGCTTTTGGCACGTCAAAATGCCATCGCCTACGCCGCCGTCCATCAGTGTGCATGCCCGGGGTATGAGCTGAGTAAGCTGTGTGGCGTTACCACGGTAACTTCGCTGGTAACGACCACTCCCCTACACGCCGGAGGCGCCGAAACCGAGATCACGGTGGTTTTATTCGTGTAAAAAAATAAATAACAGCTAGTATATATATAATATATTATTGTGTACCCTGCTCGTAGTTCGCACCAATATATATATTATATAATGTACACGTGTATAATACGCAGGTAATACGAGTATATATATATACAATATACATATACGAATAGGATATACAAGTGCGTATTATATAAATATATTATTATGTAGTAATAAATAATAATATAGAATTATATATAGTGATAAACTGATAATATTATTTTGTTATTTATAATATACTCTCTGTATACGTCGTATATAGTAAATTGTAATTTGAAAGTCTATAAATGTATATTATAATTTTGATTATCGTAGTGTTATCTATTCCCTTATATAAAAATTATCGCGTTATGTGCGAACAAATGGCCGGACGATGTTTTGACAATATTATCAACAGTGGGATTATAATGGAAATACGCAGTTTATAAACTGTATTATTATATCATTGACAAAATTTTACTACGATACTTTATTGGAGTTTTACGAACATTTCAATTACGTGGTAATATACGTGCCATCAACAGTTTGATTGTCATATTATACGCCTCGCGAAGAACGGGTTGAAAAAGACCAAAAGAGGGTACGCCGGAAACAAACAAAACTTTGTAATTGGTATTCCCAAACGACTATAATATATATTATATTTGACTGTATATAATAATACAGTAAATATATATATGTATATAAATTATAGGACGATATATATGATTCCGGACAACGTCGCCTTCGACCCCTGAAAAGACAATTATACATATAAGAGGGCACAATTGTCCTGCAGCAATTGAGCCTATCGCCCTATCATACAATTTCATTGTATAACATAAATGTTACGCGGTGGTATTAATAATTGAAAACATATATATACGTATATAAGGTCAATTTGTACCTATATAATATATATTATATTATCGATAGAAAATATTTAATTAAATTTTGTTCTTATTAAATTATAAATAACTTAAGGCAAAATAAATTTTAACGTTTAATTTTATTAAGTAGATCGAAGTATTCAAGTATATATAGTATTATACCATCATAATAACACACGCGTAATTTACTAATTTATATATATTTTATTTAAATGTTAAGATAACAACACTATTTGTTTCAATTTATTTTCAAGTTTCTAAGTTATTCAAAATTGTCTGAGTTATCGTGAAATATTGAAATCAAATTCGTCGAAATTTCAGTTTTTGTGAAAAGTGCCGTTTTTTCGTCATTTTTTGGTCGTTTTTTCTATCATATAGGGTCAATTTTGAGAAATTCGAAAAATTAACTAAATAAAGTACCAACTACATCCACTTTTCAACCGGAAACATATGCTATTTGTGAAAATCGGAGCATTATTTCTGGTAGAAAAAGTGTCTACATCTCTACATACATAAAAGAAAAAAAAGACACGCATAATAATTTTATAACCAAAAACCAATACCATACTTCGCTTCGCTCAAAATTTAAAAAAATACACAACATTGTAAAACCAATACATTCTACGCTTTGGGGCTTTGCTCAAAATCTAAAATGACAATATTAAAAAATAAATCGACAAAAATAATATTGTAAAAAAGTGCAAATACCTATTATGTCATCTGGCGGGTATTGAACCACGCACTACACAGCTTTAATTTACCTGTAAAGTTTATTAATTTGTTTTTTAACAGCCTAAATACTCATTATTTAGTAAACGTTTATTGACGATAATCTATAAAAAAAAAATATGGTGCTCTAATCTAACTCTCTATAGCAGAGGTTCCCAAACTTTTTATTGTACGACCCATTTTGAAAATTTTTGAAAATATGGCGACCCACAATATTAATGAATGACTTTTTTTTTTTTTTTTTTACCATACAACAAAAAAATTATTTTTACAATTAAATTCATTTTATGTAGTTACGAAAAGAAAAGTATAATAAGTATATAATTATTTAGGCTGCAACCGAATTGCATGCGGAAAAAAAACTATAAAATATGAACTGGTCGAATTGCGTGCGCGATTTTTTCGATACAGGTCCGAATTGCGTGCACTTTTAAAACGATGACATTCTATACAGTTTACAATTTTATATTACTCGTATACCTACACAAATTAATATACATAGGATAAAATTGTTTTGGGCAGCTTCTAAACGTACCATCTACATACAACACTTCACACTGACTTAAAAACTTTAAATTCGTCATAGTTGAAAATGCTACAATATTATTTTCAGAATTGTTTATTAATAAAAAATCTTCATTTAAATTAGTTTTAATTTCACCTATATTTATTAATGCCAAATGTAATTCAACTAAATTTGTTGGTAGTTTTGGTATTATGCTTGATTGTGCATGATAAATATTTTTTCTAATACGAATTGTGTCGGTAGTATTTAAAATACTTATATCTTCATTTTCTCGTAATTCTCTATGTACAATTTTACTCGGTCGTTCATGTGGATCATCATAGCTTTATACATACGACATATTACACATAATAAATAATACCCATACATTAATAAAATCTTAAAGTGAAAAATCCATAATATCAAATATTATTTCCGGTTAATTCAGAACTACATCGGAAAGACCATACATGGCAGGCACGCAATTCGGATCTGTATCGAAAAAAACGCGCACGCAATTCGATCCTACATCGAAAAAACCGCGCACGCAATTCAACAGGTTTCTATATTTTCGCACGCAATTCGGATGCACCGATTATTTAATGTGAAGGATGTAATTGTTTCCTATTTTTTTTTCATCACATCATCGATATCCACTTCAACATTGGTAAGCTTATATCCAATTTGCAAATATTCGGACAATATTTTCTGCAATTTTTTTTGTTTTGATTCCGAAGAACTTGTTGAAGGCTCATCGTAATTTAATTTTCTTTTTTTAACTGTTGACACAGATATTGTCTCTATTTCTTCTTGACTTTTTGTTTAACCATTTGTCCATAGTTGTACAAAAGTACAAAAAAATGAATTTATTTTAAAAGAAGTACTATTTAATATAAAACTGCGTGCGTGTATCATATTCGATGTGCCACGTGTTACTGAAAATAATCAAAAGTTTTGAACGTCATGCGACATCCACGTATCTACTAATTTGTTTCGGATAGGTCATAGGTAAATCGTTATATTATCAATAACTATTCTTTATTAATATAATTTGTGTCGATTTAACACAGCCGCTGTAAGCTCGTAATTGTCACACGCGCAGATAACGATTGACGATAAAACTAAATTTGAACTTTGAACATCAACGAAAAGTAATAGATGATTATATTTTTGTATTATTTAAAAATATAGCGCGACCCACCAAAAGTATAATCGCGACCCACTTTTGGGTCGCGACCCACAGTTTGGGAACCTCTGCTCTATAGTGACCTAATCTCCTTTTACTGCAATTGACTTCGAAGGATTTCGTGTCGATGAGTTAGGTTAGAGGAAACATATTTTTTTTCCAACTACTCCATCGGACGTACAAGATGTATTACCCGATTTTTCCTCTATTTAAATACGAAATTTGTTTGATTCCGTATAGTGATGATTATGAAAATAATATTACATTTTAGGATCGAAAATAAGAATAAATTATAGCATATGATGGCCAAAACACAATATTATTTTAAATATTTAATTATTTAATTTAGTGACTAAAAAAAATATTTTCGTTATAAAGTTTAAATTTTGTAGAAAAATTAATGTAAAGGTTTCAAAATTTAATTGCGTATGTATGTACCTACTACTTATGTGTATACTTCTAGTTCTAATACAATTTGCAAGTCTCTAAGTACAATATAATATATATTGCCTGATCGGAAAGTATAGAAACTGATTTCGTCAAAATTTCAGTTTTCGTGAAAAATGCCCTATTTTCGATATTCTTTGGTAGTTTATCCTATTGCATAGTCTCAATTTTTTAGATAAAAAAACTTAAATAAAGATATAAAAAAAGACACACATAAGACATAACATTGTAAAACCAATATTAATTAACCATTATTAATCAATAATACACTCTTCGCTTCACTCAGAATCTAAAATTTGGTGCATATTTTTTGGTGCTTTTTGTGAAAATCTCAGATTTTGTATTGGTATTGCAAAAAGGTGGTGGGTGGATCTTAAAAATTTGTATTGCTACATCTTTCATGTAGAGTTTGTGCGCCACTGAACAGGAGAAAATGAAAAATGGTATTTTAAGTGGTAAAAAAATGTGCAAATTCAGGAGATAGTCGAGCAAATTCATGCAAATTCCATGCTAAATATTGGTTGAAAAAATTTGCCATTTTCATAATGGGCGTGATTGCCCCTATATGTACGTAAATATGTATATGAACAACGAACAAGAATATTATTTCATAAAGTGAAACGTAGAAAAATCGATTATACTCGTATAGGTATTTACTTTTATAAATGTGTTATATATGTAGAATTTTATTATCTGTAAACTTGCCTGCAGTAAAGTCTTCGCATTTAATATAATAAATACTTTACCGATAATTATTTTCACTATATTATACAGTAGATGTCTATGAATTTGTTATTTGTACTGCCACTGCGGTCAATATATTAAATAATAGTTATCAAATAATAGATTTTTATACAGTATATATATTCGTATATCATATATTACATGTAGTCGGAAAAATATTAATTTTAATAAATATTTTAACCTAACCTAACCCATATGTAGCTTAATTATTTAAAATCATAAATGTTTAAAATTTGAGTTGCAAATATAGTTATAGAAAATAGTATAGAAAATTGATTCTGAAAGTTGGCAAATCAAAAATATTATACTTAAAATTATCGTTTTATAAGACAATTATTTTTGCCATAATATATGTATTATATAAAAAAATTATTATTTCCATGACTTTGGTATTGGAAATCGCAACGTGTGCGTGGGAACATAGAATATAATATAATATTATATACTTGACTGCGACAACAGTGTCCGTTGGCGATCTCTCGCTGTGCGAGTCGCGTGCGACTTACGTATAGAGACGAGTCCATCGCAGAAAAGCGCACGTAGTCGCCGGCTTATACACGCTCCCGTAACGCGATCATTCCGGTCCGATGACCGTTTCCCAACGCGACGAGGGATGCATATAATATTTGGTCGTACGACTGTACGAGATAGGAAAAAATAAAAACGAAACGAAACGAATAAAAAAAAAAAAAAACTTTTTCCACCTGACCTGAGTCTATTTCGACGTGCACACACGACACGTGTCCCGTTTACACGCAAGTACACAATACATCGCACTCACTATACTTATACCTACGTAAATCGCGTGCGTATTTTTATAAGAGTTTAAGTTTTACACGATGTCACACGTATTACACGAGGTTTTAATTTTTTTCCCCATATAATATTATATTCAAAAGGCACATCGTAATAATAATAATAATAATAATAATAATAATAATAATAATAATAATAATAATAAT
>JAIUCT010000018.1:834013-852911 GCA_021307375.1 Tetraneura akinire | reverse complement strand
ATAATAATAATAATAATAATAATAATAATAATAATAATAATAATAATTTTTTAATATAACATGCCTGCGTTGATATATTTAAATTTAATCCTCCGCAGCTACCCCACGGAGGACGCACACATACGCACGTGTCATATTATATTATTTAATTATTATTACTATTATATAATATAATAATATTATTATTACTCAAATGGAGTCCCGCCTGTACGTGAAAATTCTATATTGTAAAAATACACTTATTACATTTATATACTCGTATACCTATATTTAGTTATAGTATAATATGGCACCTCTTAATTATTTTATGAATACGAATTTTCAAAGGTTTAACTGTAAAAAATGTATTTTATGTACCAAAATGACGTATTTAATGCTAATAAAGATAAGGTTTTACGAATTTACGTGATAATATTGTTTTTCATTTTCCTATACAAGTTATTTTTTCTTTCTTGTATATATCTAATTTAAGAATTAAGATTTAATTGTACAACTTTTCTGTACAAATTTACATCGTATCCCACTGTACAAAGTATGTTACAAAACATTGCTGGTATGTTGATTTGGTGTTTCATAAATAATATTTCCAATTGATATAAATGCAATATTTTAAAAATGTTTTATATAAATAATGTGTTAAATGTTATCATGTAACATTATATTTATGTTAAAGATTTACTGTAGATGGAATATTGCATATTATCATTGATGCGATATTCCATGATTGTTTCATAAGAAATAATATAATTATTGTGATTTAATGTTACAGAATAACATTGATTGAATGTTTAAATTTATAGAAATTACTATATTGATGCAATATTGTATATTTACACTAAGACGACATAATGTTATTTTCTTTATTATAATTTCACTCATTATTACCTACTAACATTGAAAATTTAACTATCCAATAGTCATTGTATCACATAACTATAAATATAACAATTATTCAGGTTTATTAAAAATAAAAATGTATAATGTATATTAATTAAAACTTCTAGGAAAATATTATTCTAATAATATAGTATCATTTGCTGTATTTGGCATATGTTAACCATAAGAAACTATTAATATTAATGCAGTTTGACGGTTTTTATCTTGAAACTATTGTTACCTATTTGTTATGTACAATAATAATGGAATGACGCTATAATATACCTGCATCTTATTGTGACCATAAAAAAAATAAGAATGTATGGGAAATTTATTATTTATATACTTATTATGAAGTATTTTGGGCCTTTAAAATCGGTCACTTCCGTAAGTGTATTTGTAGATTTAGCGCGATCACCATTTGTACAGACGTACCTTGAATATTTTGAACATATTGAACATTTTGAACATATTGCATATATATCTAGGATATCCCCCCTCAAACCCCCACCGTGAGAACTCCTACAATATTTATTTATGTCCAATATTATTCAGAAATATATACTGTATCAACGGTTAGTGGTGTATACCGTATTTAGGATTTTGTCAAGGATTAAGATATAAGATGTTAGATGATGATATAATAACAATATAAGATGTATTAGAAAATATTAAAATACCCCTAAAGGGGATATAGTTGAATAAAAATAATTATTTATATCAAAAAATATAACTTGAAAAAATGGTCAAGGGGGATTTAACCCACGGAAATAAGCCATTGTCAATAGTCAATGAATAAGAAATAATAGCTTCTAGTATCATTAACTATTATTTAAATATGTCGATTTAAACAATTGTTACCATCTGATAGGTAGGTAGGTAGGTTAAGGCGTAGGTTCCAAAACTAGGTAATTACCACCGATCATGGTTCAAACCGGCGCATCACAACATACTTGAATTTTTCCATTTTTTTTCTAAATTATATGTTTTAATTATATGTTTCTGTAATGTAAATATTGCAACATTGATAAAATATTACAAAACAATGTGTTATTACTGTTTCCTATTATGTTACCAAACACAGGGCATTAGCAGTTGCAGCGATATTATTTTTACCCAAATGCCACTCGCATTGTAACATTACATGTTACAAAGTAATATCGTTTAAACATTTATGTAACAGCATTTTGTACAGTGGGATAAGACTATATATACTCTTACACCGAATAACTATCCTGTTAAGATAGCAAATTTAATATATTTGCAGTTTGCACAGACGTATATATATATAAGTATCCTTAAATGGATTATAATATATATTATATTATACACTATATTGTTTTGATGTAATATATAATATAGTTACCTTAGATATAATATTATAAGTAACTTTGTAAATAATGTAATTATAGAAATATACTACAAATGTATATATTATGACATAAATAAAATAGGTACACAACATATATTGTATATTAACAATTTATTACAGTATAAATAATATTATACGAGTACACTACAGGAAAAGGAAGAACACTTAATACTATTTTACTACCTACTCTAATTAAATTATTATTTTACATAAAGGAATATAGATGTAGTTTGATATCATATATCGTCGTTCTGAAGAAGAAATCATATATAATAAAATATATATTATGTATATTATTAAATATATTTTCCGACTCTAGTGTCTATAGTATTATTGTTTAAATATATGTACACAACATATTATTAATATGAAACGTTTGAAATAATCAAAAATTTTGAGATCCTAAAATAAAAATAAAAAACTATAAATAAATGTTTCCATTAATTGTATATAAGTTAGATTAATGTAGTTTATACGAGTATGAGATATAGAATGCACTTTAATTTGATTTGATTTTTATTTGTATTTATATTATCAGAAGAAAGAAAATAATAAAATATGTCATTAAATGTATATATACCTACCTATATAAAATACAAACCGTTTACTTTCTTCGACGAGTTTCACGATGTTTTATACGATAACTGTGAATTTTCGCACTTAACTAGGTTACAAATTTTTGAACTACATAATATATATATATATATACGAGTATATAGGCTGGCGTTTTATTGCGTTATACATTTTCTAGTCACGTTGTATTATTGCATATACGAGGCTTTAGATAGAATTTGCCAAAACCGAAGTTTTAAAGTCGTCCTATAAAAACTATCTCCACTTTTAAATTCGATTATTTGGGATATTTGTTATTCTGGTTTGTTGCGAGAATAAACGTGTTCATCATAGAAATACATTTAAACAGTAAATATAGAAATGTATTTTATGCATGGTACCAATAACTATAATATAATATATATATAATGTAATATAGTATAAACTATATATAGTGTACCTGATTTATAGTTGTTCAAATATTCACAAAATATATGCGTTTTATGAAATACAAAACATAAACTTATATGTTATATATTATATAAAGTAAAATTGAAAATTATAAATACATCTTATATAATAATAATCTACTTATATATATCAAGGTATATACATGCAGACGTGCCACCAATGGTTTTAAATTGTCTTTATTTGTATACGTATTTTTCGAGGAAAAAGATAAACGACTGTCGTCTATAGACTATATATATATATATATATATATATATATATATATATATAATATATACGTGCGTACTGTATATTATATTATCCTTTGTATGACGGGTTGTTTGTGAAGTTTAAGTCACCGTTTTTCCCCTATCTCGTTTCCTTTTTTTCCCCGTGTTGTTTTCTTCTGTGTGCAATGCGCGATATTATATATATATATATACACACACACGTAAAGTTTTGTACCCTGTGAAAATGGAAGAGAAAGAGAGAAACAACCCCTGAGTTTGTGTGCTGGCAATCCCGTATTCCGAGCAAATCGCACGGCAAATTGAATCAACCCGCTCTGAGAAATCCGTCGAGCTGTTCGGTCAACTGGAAAAGGCGTGAACTAAATGCTGACGAAGCTTTCTGATACAATACACGCAGCTATAGCGCACTGTTTATTATGTCCCGGAACCATATTTCCGAACTTCTGTGCAAACCAAAATCGCATTATATTATGCCATTGTTATATTTTTTTTGATTTATACTTTATTATAACACGAGTACAGCATAATAAATTATATTTAATATATTTTTGTCATAAATATTTGTAAATAAGAAAATAATGATTTATATAATATACCTATATCTATTATACGTATTTAATATGCAGTACGATCATGAACGATATCTGTATAAAAATTAAAAATACTATATTTATATATTATTTCGTTAATCGTCGTTGTTAAAATTAGTACAACTTATAATAATTATAATATCAAATAATATATAACATTTTATATAAAATACATATTTTACAGTGTATTTAATTTGAATACTCCACATTCAATAATATAAATTAATTTTATAATATACTCGTATATTCTGTAAAATAATAATAGTTAGTATAGTGTATAGTAGCCAATAAATGACGAATAGGATGCTTTGTATTTATATTTATATAGAAATAATATCTACCTGTAAATTAAAAAAAATATCATCTCTTCTATAATATATATGGTATATAAACGTAACATAAGAATAATAATAAAATTTAATAAATTATATAATATGTAAATATGTATTTTGTTTATAATATTGTAAATAAAGCATATAAAACAATATATATATATTGGTTTATATACCTGTATAGTATACATTTTGAAGGACATTCATATTTTTTAAAACCAATGTACCGTATATCCGTAAAAGTGAGTAAAACATATTATATAGGTATACATAATGTAACATATGTCGTAAACTCGTGTAGGTATAAGTAACCTATCCTACATATATATACTCGTATATATATATATATATAAATGTTTAATATTATATTATATAATATACACACATTTACCTTATGGTTTATATTAAATATAATATATTGCGCGTATATAGAAACTCCCCTTTTTAAATAAATATAATATTATTATTATATTATGCTATATTTTCCCAAAATCCATTGTCATTCGTTAAATATATATATATATATATATATATATATATTATATGACTATAATAATAATAATAATAATAATAATAATAATAATATATAAATATTATATATTTCATTTGAATTCGTATATAATATTTAATTGCATCTTTATAGACAGAAAATATACGTATAAATAATTTACAAACTCATTATATATATATTTAATAATATTATACATAAATAATATTTTTTCGAAAGGAACACAGAAAACGATATAAAATATAATATGTCAATTATATATTATAAATAAAAAATTGTAATAATATAAATTATTTTAACTACTAAATATACCAGTAATATATTTTATGTATAGCGAATCGTTTTATTGAAATTATTGATTTACAATAATAATATTTAATATTATTACTAATTATAATATTAATATTATTAATATTATTATACTAATTTAGTATTTCATTTCAATGTTACGCTATTTGGATAAATGTAGAAAACAGCAGTCCAAATTTGAAACATGACAAATCATGTAAATAATATATCTATATAATAATGTAACCGGTAAATAAACATACTAGTTTTATAAAAATATGATTGCTATAAGATTTATAAGACGACCACGCGTGATCTCCCCCGAGGTTCTATCGACCCATTTAACGACTATTCACTGTTCAATGACAAGTTGAGCACTATATATTTATATATATATAAATATATATAATATAATATGCAACGTTTTGCGGTTCAAATGCTAGGGGACTTCATATAGACATATATTCTATATACATTATATATTTTATACACGTGTGAATGAACATTCACATCACTGTGCAATTTGTGTTTAACCACTGTGGTCATGCATTTAATGTGTATTTAAATAAATAATGTGTATAATATTTAATTTGACAATATTATATTATATACTATAATATAGGTAATATAATATACATATATGTGTGTGTGTGTGTGACGTGTGTGTATATAATATGATAGTACCTTAAGAATTATAAATTAAGAATATCGAATTGGGTTTACTAATGATGATATTGAAACTTCAAACTGCTATAATATCATAATTAAATTGTTATATAAACAATAAGGCTTATTTGCACCCGAATTATTTATTCGGGTTATGAGTTTCAGGTGTTGATGGTATTCGGGTTTTTAAACACCACATTGAAAATTTTTAACAAGATATTAGGGTACTCATAACCGTTATTATTCCAGTTAATAATGGTTAATTCGGGTGTTAAGTTAATACATAAATAATAATAAATAAAATATATCAATGATAAACATGTTTAAATTCGTTTTGTACTTTTAATTAATTGTATTTTATATTAAGAATTAAGATATTACCTATTTTTATACTATAATATACATATTTTTATAAAGTTATATGTATACTGTAAACATATATAATATATATATATATAACATATTAGAATAAGGTTGTGTTAGCTAATATTATTTTTAAATATATATTATATCCTATATGGCTATATTGTATTACTGTATATAACGAATCGAGTTTGCATCAATGCACCATTTTTATGATTCCATTATTGCGAATTTGAATTTATATGAGTATTATAATATTATTTTATTTATATAGATATATAGTTTTATATATGTTTGGTCATATTATCAGTGGCGAAGCTACCTTCTATGACTCTATGAGTCAAAGAAACATTGTCTACCCATTATTTTTTTAACTGATTGCACATTGCACATAGAATATATTTTACAATATATTGTGTTATTAATATGTTTTTAGAAAAACATATTTATTTTATTATTCTTTGGTTTATAACAGTATAAATATAAAATATTATTATATTATTATAAAGTATACGTCATGTATTAAACTATTAACAGGCATAAATATATTATAGGCGCTGTCGTGCGTCGTCCGTCGGATAAAACCACACAATAGTCAATATAATATTGTTCTTCACTATATAATAAGTATATAATAAAGAGACAAATAACGTGAATATTGTCTCATACTTTTGGATATGTGGTGTGGTAGGTTCTGGTTCTTAAGCAGGGTATCTGGCGCAGTGAGTTTTGGAGACATATGTCTCACTAAAATATATTTTATATTATCATACATTTTTGTATGTACTCGTACCTACCCGCATTGACGCATTCCGATAACACCTCTGGATGAGAATGTTTTTTAATAGTATTTACAATTAGGTATATATATTATATACGTATTATGGAGTATTTGGGTATGATTTTCTGTATATATATATATACCTACAACATACGAGTGTAGATTTAATATATAGTTTTAACTTTAGATACATAATAATATGTTTGAGTTACAGCTTAGCAGCATTGCAAAATATTTACGCTACATCATATTATTATATTCATGTAATTATATATTATTCTAATTTCTAATTAATAATTAATTATAATTTTACCAACAGCATATGACTATGAAAATCATTGTAGTTTATTTTTGAAAATAATAACTTGCCAAATCTTATAGATAGATACTCGTATACTGCAGTATATAATTATAATACTCATATACCTTATACTCGTACATAAGTATGGCTACTGCATGTATCAGTTTCCGAAATGTGATGAGGAAAGAAATGTAGGTATATAGGTATACACATATAATATATATTATATATACCTATCATGACCAACAACATATGGTAAATGCTAAATACCACATATACAGGGTGAACGGAGTAGATACCTATATCGCGTGTTATACTTGCGCATATACTAAATATACCTAATACGTATACTCGTATATATTAATTTGTATATACAATAATATACATAATACCTGTATAAATATAATGTTATACACGAAATTCTATGTAATCATCCTGTACATTGTACATATATCTACCTATAAATATATAGGTATGTATACTTATATTATACATTTTATTATTATATTATAATCCTGCAGCAGCAGTATAAACGCGCGGTGATGTTAACGGTCGGATGTGGAAACACAATGAAAACGGCGACGCAACAGAAAATCTAAAATAATAAAAGACGCGACTGTTACCCCTCTCCCTCGCGGACTTTCCCTTCCCCTCCATTCGTAGTTTTAAGTATATATATATATATATATATATATACAATATACAATATATTATATATGTGTGTGTGAATATATTATATATAGGCGCCTATTTGGTCTGCGTCCGGTCCGAGACGAAAAAAAAAAACAACAAAAACGTAAAATAATATTATACGAAAAAAAAGGCGAGAATAAAAATACCGCCGGACCGTTCTTCCTCGCGCGCACTGGGGCGTGGTCGTCCGTCCCCGTCCACGGTTGTACGTGGCCACGCCCGGGCGTCCAATCGACGTCGCATTTATCCCGTCGCGTCGATCGCGGCCGCGCGATATAGGCACACTATACCGTAAACCGTACGTGGCGGACGCGCGCAGAATCTGTGCGGCCGGCGGCGACAACCGCGCGCACGCATACACATCAGACGCGGGTACAAACGGCCGCGGTCATCGTCTAGCGTTCGCGTAGTCAGTTTGGATCGCTCCGCGCGACGTACGGCTCCATCACACTGCACGGCAGTGGCGTGCGCTCCTTCGAACCGTACGCACACATACATCATACACATCCACAAATTAAATAAATCGCGCTCGGACGCGACCCACCAAAATTAAGTTTCTTATAAAAAAAAACAAAATATATCGAATTATAAAATATAATATATAATTTATCATTTACATAATTATATAAACGCATATAATATATATATTATTGGACGAAAGTGTGTGGGGTGTTTTTTTAAATATTTATTTGTGGTTTTTGATTTTTCATTGCGCGGGTCAAAGAAAAAAAATGCTCGTTCGAAAACGTTTTTGAATCGCGGTCGCACATCATTTTGAAACGGCTGTGCTACGCGCGTTTCCTCGGGATTTACGCGCGATCTATTATAATCTCATCACCGGCGATTATTGCCTTGTACGCGTTAACCTCACATATATAATATTATATAATATCATTATTGGATATTATCATATTATAACATATAAGAGGGAAATAATCTGCAACAGTTGTTCGGTTTATATATATATATATATATATATATATAATATAATATGATTCAAGAAAACCGATTCGAAACGTACGGTTTACCAGCTTCGTTCATCAAGAACATGAAGGTAATTTATTAGTACATTATTATATTATTATTATATGAATATACAATTAATTATTTTTGTGTGTGTGTGTGAAGTGTGAACGTGCGGATATATCGTAAATATATACATATAATATATATTGTATATTATGATATAGAATTTGGAAAAAATATACAGAGATATATTATACTTACTGTTAAATATATACCTATAATAATTTACAATAATTTACAAATTCAACTGAGTATATAGATAATTGTATGTATTATATATAAAATAAACGATTGATAATAATATAATATACAATTATACAATATAATATATATAATTATATATAGGTACTTACAGGGGCGGTTCCAGAGACTTGGTTGGGGGGGGGGGGGGGCCAAGTCAAAATTTTGGGATAACTTTATAACAAAAAAACACAAATTTTTACTACCATAATTATACGTATTAATGTAATTTTGTTTTTAACAGTATACAATTTTTTTTAAATACGGTCCTGGGAGGGGGCCGTGGCCCCTTGGCCCCCTGGAACCGCCCCTGGGTACTTATTATAACTGTGTATATAGGTATAGGTACCTAAATATATTATATAATATTTTCCTATACAATTATTTATTAATTATAATAATCCTTATTATTATTATTTTTTTCCACAATCATAATATAATATATAACCTATTATAAATTTACATATTTATATTGATTTTATAAATTCAATTTTTAAACGATATTATAATTGTAATAATTAATATTTATTATAATATAATATCCTTACGCGTTAATATATATTTAATTAAATTATTAATTCACATCATTTTATATAATTATTACTGATATATTATATAAATTAATTTAATATATATTATATAAAAAATGAAAGACATTATTGAAACACTCGTAATTTTATTAAAAATATTGAATATGTATTATAATAATATATTACCTATAATACGCCTAAGTCCTAAATGCTAAATATTATATTTGTTAATATCAATTTCACTTCTCATTAATATATAGTTACATTATAACATAATAATATTATATTTTGCGTTGTGCCGTTGCAAGACGAGCATACCATATAGGTATATAAAATAATATATTATATCATTGTAGATATTATGTTGGCGGACATTTAATATATTTTACTATCTGTGGCAAATTCATATATAGGTACCTATATATTCGATGATGTGTTAGTTGAGAGAAAAACATTTGGCGAACATATTTGGATATGTTTGTTAATTTTTCACAAATACTATAGTTGACAATTGTATATATATTTATAGAAACTATATGAATAATTAATTAATAATTATATATAAATAATATTATGTTGTGATAATGCGTACACACTCATTAAAAAAATTTTGGACCGATCGTTTGTAAACAATATTTATAAATTATAATACGTACCTACCTATTATATAAATTATAAATATTATTCTTTATAATATTATGTAGGTATATATTGATTCATTATTATAAAAATATATGTCCGATATGGCGATATATATACCTTTATACATAATACATAATATTTTATTATTTATACAATTTTTACAAAATATCTACCTTTATTTAATTTTTTTTAATTGCAATACATATGTTTGCATCTACTTGCATTGGTCGTTATTATAATATATAGGTATTAATATTAGTAAATATGCTTATTATTCGTATTAATTATAATTATGTAATTGTTACCGGCAAAATATTGAGATTACATACAATTTATTATTTTCCAATTTCTTTCCGAAGAAATAAGGGATTAACAAGAAAAAATAATAATTTTTCGCTAAGACTTTGTTGATTTTTAAGCAAATTTAATGGACTCGACAATTTGAGAAATAGTTTATTTCTAGAGGAAATTTATAATAGAGTGGTTGGGTTGTGATAAAATTACAGTGTTATCATTTTTAGTCATTTCACAAAAAACAGATTTATTTTGTCATACTGAACTCTTGACAATTTTATATTGTAAATATAGAAAATATCAGTGGTATATGATTATTATAATTATTTATACACCGCCCTAAATAAAAAATATTATGTAGATACTTTTTAGTTTTTATAGGTTATACAAAACGATTTTATTATGGCTTATTATTATATAGTATATACGTATAATACTATAATAGTTATGGAATTTTAATTAATATAATATGTTACCGGAAATGTTGACAATTAGCAAATGATGACAATTCCTAAATCAGCTAGGAATTGTCGACATTGACTATAGGAATTGTTATAATTTTCTAACAACAGTATAATAGGCAATAATGACAAAATGAAATTATATTACATTTTACATATATTTATTAAATCATACATATTATTATTATTATTATTATTATTGTTGTTGTTGTTGTTATTATTACTATTATTATTATTATTATTATTATTTTATAATAATATTAATTCATTTTGTCATCATATTACGCCTATACCTACTGTTGTTTTGTTAGAAAATGACAATTCCTGAAATAGTGAAATGTCAACATTTTCGCGGTAACATAATAATATAATATACACTGTAATTGGTGTATAAAATATATATTAATTAATATTTTATATAATTATATTTTAATTATGTTATATTGCGTAATTTTATATAATTATCTATAACTATAAAAAACAACAAGCAAGTTAACTTACCAGTTATAGAAATTTTTCAAAAGATAATAAACACACACATATGCATAATATTATAATTATAATATATAATAACCACGATTTCTCCAAAATAAATCTTTAACTACTAATATATTATAAATAAATAATGTTATCTATACCTATATACTCAGTGGCGTATTTTGAACAAAATTCTGGGGTGGGTCCAAAATTTTGCCCTTTATATAATAATTAATAAATGAATATTAATATAAAACTGTATAAACACGTAAATTTATATTAAATTAAAAATAAAGAAGACAAATATTTAGATACAATATTATAATGATATAATAAGATTATATAGTATAATTTTTCATATTATAACACAATTATACAAATTGTGAATTTTTTATAAAAAAAATAATAATATTACTTATAATTGTGATAATAAATTTAATAGATATAGTATATGGATAAACCACGATTTCTCCAAAATAAATCTTTAACTACTAATATATTATAAATAAATAATGTTATCTATACCTATATACTCAGTGGCGTATTTTGAACAAAATTCTGGGGTGGGTCCAAAATTTTGCCCTTTATATAATAATTAATAAATGAATATTAATATAAAACTGTATAAACACGTAAATTTATATTAAATTAAAAATAAAGAAGACAAATATTTAGGTACAATAATATTATAATGATATAATAAGATTATATAGTATAATTTTTCATATTATAACACAATTATACAAATTGTGAATTTTTTATAAAAAATGATAATATTACTTATATTGTGATAATAAATTTAATAGATATAGTATATGGATAAACCTGCAACTACCTGCAAGAACGTGAATAACATTATTATTATTATAATTTATAATATATTGTTGAGATTTTATGGAATATACTTTTGTATATCCAAAGAAAAACGTGTTATATACGCATTATGTTTGAATATCGATTTGTTAAACAAAACCTTCAGTCTTTGTGTTCAAAACATAGCTATAACAATAACGTACAAAAAACAATACGGTATATGTAAAGGAAGATATTTACTACGCCTATTGACACTTAGCGTATATTTTATAATGTATACTTTTCACTTAAAAGAAATAGCTGTTAACGTATTTAAATGATATTTTTGAAATAAATTTTAAACGTTGACAAGATAAAAAACTTTTGAAAACTATTTAAACAATTATAATATATATAGCTAAATAGTTGTATATTATATAAAATCCAATTGTACAAATGTTTCCTATTGGAAAATTCTAGATTTTTAAATATAGTGTAGAGTAATAAATATATAAATAATAATATTAAATAGTTTTTTGCAAGATATATAATAAATAATAAGTATATAGGTGGTAACTATATTCTATATATTATTATAATATGTTACTTTAATAATATATAAATTTTGGGTTTTTGGTGAAACATTGAAAATAATAATACATTATAGTTGAATAAGATATTCATTGTTAACCAATATAATACCTATATATAAATTTCACCTATATAATATTTTAAACAATATATTATTATAATATAGTGATCATATATAATATTACATTTGTGTAAATATTGTTTCAGTTAATGTTCATCATATTTTTTTTTTTTTTATATATAACTATAGGTTATATTATGCATTATTGTTATTGTTTTCTATTTAATTTTAATTATTTGATATTTTTAACAAATTATTTTAATACTAAAGCTACACAGACACGAATAACAATTTAATTTAATAACGAAGTATTGTTTTCTATATCTATATACACACATAAATAAATACCAAATAGAAATATATTTTATTTTTATCTTTAATAAATATAATGGGATAATTTTAATAAAATATTTTATAAAAATTTATTTTAGGTACCTACCTACAATATTATATACATCATACACGTCTGGTGATTTTTTTTATTAATTAAACTTAAATATTCTATGCCCGTATATAATATAAACTATTCAATATTAGGGATAATTATTATATTATCCTAGGCAGCATTTGCAATACATATTATGATACCTAAATGAACATAATACAAATTTATTTTTAATAACTCTATATAGTCGCCTATGAATAATATACTATATCTATATCAATGACTAACTTTTCAATTACTGTAATTGGATTATTAAATTATTATCACACGTATTATATTTTATATACTCGTTTTATCATTTATTTTAGTTATTTATATATGCATAATTAATTATATGTTGATTATTCATTTAAAAATGTATTATTATTAATTTAATTTTTTTATAATATACAATAAATATATAATCGTGTATTCATGTCTGTACACATGTCGTATCGGAATCGTTTTTAAAAGCGATAAATGAATATTATAGTATATTAAAATACTTTTTATATTTTAACTATTGAGTTCAATTATATTTTTAGGATTTATACTTTTTTCTTTTTAATGTTTATTTATAACCTAATATATTATTACGAGTATATACTATATATTTCTATATTTAACAATGCGTGTTTTATAAGGAATCTTCAGGAGCGAATTATAGATTAATTATTCAGAAGTAAAATATGCGGTTTATATTAGAATCCGAAAAATGATTTATTTTGTTATGTAAAATCAAAATTATACAAATTATTTATTAAATATAATAATATCATCCAAATATTTATTGTAAAGTCAGTTTAAATTTGTTTTAAAATACACTATTAAATATTATGTATATAAAATTATAAACTATCTATTATTGAAATAATGTAGTAATAATTCATATGATATTACATCAATAATAACGGAAAAATATTTAATCATTAATCAAAAACCAGTATAAGGACGGCGAAAAATATTAATATTCAAAACATATTCATCTCTACATTAATATGTGTTTCTATATAATATAGTAATATAGATATATAATATACGTATATTGCAAAGAGTGAAATATAATATAAAATAAATATATAATTAATCGATCAGAAATCAACTATAGAATATAATATATGTTCGTATGAGCGAATCAATGTTTAATTTTTTCTTTCTGATATTTATGCTTATAGTTATATTATTATTAGTATATAGACTTAGAACTTGGATATTTTTACTGTCAAATATTGTACAATATATTAATTCTTCTCGGAATATTTGTATATTATTGTTTATTGTTTTTTGACTTTAAAGCTTAAAATTAATTTAATAATAATATATATTGGAATCATTTAAAATAAAGAAAAATATGAATATACAATTTATATAGTTTAATATAATCATTAAAACTCGTTATAATATGTATTGTGTACCTCGAAAACTCAATATATAGGTACGAGTATATTATAAAAATACGACACGCGCCATTACGTCTGCCATATACACTGCAGTGACCGCGTAAAAAGTTTCTTAGAATATTACTAATATTTATATAGGCATATATATAGGTACATATTATTATAATGTTGCGTGGTGTTTTTTATATTTGTATTACGGTATATTTTTTTTATTATCGCGATCACGACGACGTATTCAAAGTTTCATACTTCACCGGACATCGTCGTTATAAATTTCGTATATAACACACGTATCGATATTGTATATAAGTATATAATATACATATAGGTATATACAGCCGACATGCGTATACAATTGATCATTGTATACAGAACGCGCGCACTTGTTTAGGCGTGTGTGGTCGGCGTCTGGCCTTTTGTCCTGTTTTCAGTCCTCGAGCACAAACCGAAAAAAAAATAATCCTGCTTATATAAAATAATATTATTTAGTTCGAGTTACCGCGGTATATATACCTGTATATAATATAATATACAAAAAGATATAGTGTTCATTAATTTCCCATTTGCGGCATCATCGTCTTTCAGCGTTTCAGGGCTCAATACCTTACTATATATATTAATACCACTACTACTACTACTACTGCTACTATTACTACTACTACTACTACTACTACTACTACTACTACTACTTTTACTATATATTATTACTATTATAAGACGGATATAAATAAACGAGTTCATATTTTATTATGTTATTTATTGGTATACCTATATATAATATTAATAAATACCTGCAGTAAACAGTTATTTCAAAACAGTTACCGTATGTGTATTTTATTTCACACGTCTATAACAATTTAATATTGGTATAATATATTATAATATATAGGTACTCGATTACCGCTACTTTTTTTTTCTTTTTTACAAACGCATTATATGGTGATGTCGAAGGGCAGTCATCGTTGCGGTCGTGTCCCGGGGGTGTGATCCGAGGGAGATTTCGCGGGGCGTTTTCGGCATCATCCCTTTTTACCGGTCGTGTCTGTATTATGTATTATCAATACGTATATATAGCAGTACTTGTAAAGATAAAAACATTTTATTATTATAATGACAACCATCACAACGCCATTGCGCGTATATATTTGCAGTGCGGAGAATATAACAGCGTTATAATATATATTCAAATGTATAATAATATATACGCAATATATAAATTATAATATTATGCGCGATGCAGTATAATAAAGATATAACACGCCTAATGTAATGGCCGTTAATATTTCATAACACCAGACGAATATAATCGCCATCAAGTCGCGTATTTATCAATAATATATTCTCCGATCGTTTATAAATTAACTTCTGTTTTTTTTAACTTTACACGTACTAATAATATGTTTTTTATCGTACACGCAATATTGATTATAAACGGCAGAATGTATGTAAAAAATAAAAATCGCACCACGTAAAGTCATATTGTATAATAGAATAGGTATAGGTACGTTATATTATATTATAGAGAATACTTATAGAAATCGCACGATTTATAGATTTATGATATGTTATTATTTTGATTTCTGTTCTCCTTAACGCGAACGCATAAAAATTAGGTTTAATATACTATTAATCTCTATACCTATATAAATTCATTTAGTTATTAACGTTTAAATTTTTAAATTTGAATGGAATTATCGTATTATGCATCGTGATTTTTTTGTTTTATTATAGAATCGAATTTATATGTATATTTAACCTCAATGTCGTCAAAAATTCTACGTAGATATATAATATTTGACCCCCAATTTTATTACGATTCGTATAATATAATATATTATAATGTCGATTTGAATATATGTTATGTATTTTAACCTTGCTCAATTTAATTAGACGTATATTACGACTATAGTTTACTTCTATACATTACGCATATTTACCGTTTATATACTGTAGATAAAAAGTTAATTTAATATTAAATTGTTTTCAATTTTTTTTTTTTTTTTTTTTTTTTTTTTTTACGTTTATTTGTATTTATATATTATATTTGTATCCTGATGTATATGTGTAACGAAAGCGTGAAATGATTCGTTGAAAAGAATTATTACAAATGTTATAAATTCCCGCGTAATATAAAAAAATATATAATATTATTTGTATAGGTACTCAGAACGCTATAGATATTTATATTAAATTTCTCTATACCGCGTATATAGATCTTAATTTGATATATTTTACTTCGTACGTATACATTTAATTTATGGGAAATATTAAATATCATTGAATAAGTAATTTAATATACGTTTAATAGCGACTGTTTATTTTTTATTTTGTCGATTTTATTAATCTATATAGTCGACTCATGCACATAAGCTTTCAATTTGAATCATTCAATTTTAATGTAATATAGATAACACATTTTAATTTTAATTTAATCGAATAAAATAAACGTTCGTTCGTTACACAATTTACTTAGCGTTGTCAATTTGTTTTATATATAAGGTATATTTCATATAACAACATATTGAATTTAGCGCATTTAAGAAAAATAAATAATATTATAGTTTTCATATAAATGAAATAATATATAAATATTATGAAAGTGTTACCATTTGAAACATAATATAATATATACGAGTGTAGAAATTTAGATTGTGAGAGGTTATAACATAAATACGACATATACGTCGTGGACTGTATACGAATTTGTTGCGGTTTTTTATATCCTATATATCGAAACGAACACGCGCGAGTTCTTCGGCCCGAGTGTTTTTACAACGATTTCATAATATAATATTTACTCGTCATTTTCCGTGTCGTATAACCAATATTATTATATCGTTTATATAGGCGCTATTCCGAATGCGCACGCACAATAAATATACGATGCCGAATCATTATTATTCCAGTCGATATAACGCCCCGTATACATATTAAATAAATACAAAATACAATAAAACACAGTGACATTTATACGCGCACTTACACGTGTATACAGGGTGACACTGTTGTTCAATGGACCGTGCAAGACTGCGTGTGTGTATGTGTCGAAGGGCAGATGTTTAATCCTCTCGCGCTGTCGGCGGTGGTCGTATACTCGTATATACGCGGTGTAGTATATTATAAATATATATAATATAATATCGGCGGTGTCCTCGTGTCGGTTTATATTGTAATGATATGAATGGACCCCGGAGCCGCAACGGCAACGGCAGCGACTTTGCGACTGCCGCCGTCACGTCTATAATATAGAAGGTATATTATAGTGGTATATATAGGTATCTGGTATATGTACACGCCGGGGAGACGATAGAGCGAGAGAGAGAAAAAAATTTATTATTACCGTGTTTTACAAACAGACCAAACGCGGTTTATACCCACTTAGGTATATACCTATATACGAGTCGTATTATATACTACCGTATATATATAATATACATATATACGTATTTTTACTTTTTATGTAGGTGTTTCGAAAAAAACAGCAGCTCTGAGATGTGCGTATTGTATTATACATACCTGTAATATATATGTAATACGTGTGTTGTACATACCACATTATAACACTCTTAAATATACCTGTGGTTACCATATATATATATATATAAAGTATAAAGAGGTATACGCATAATATTATAACCGCGTGACTCCTGTTCTACACGCACGCGTTAGCTGAGCTCGTGTGTGTGTCTCGGATTCGTGTACACATAATAATATTATATATTATTACGTATATACAGAATGTTTATGTATATGAGTATTATTTTTCGTGTGGCTATATAATACTATTCCGCCGACCAAGTTTTAAGTGTGAATTCGTAATTTTTATATTATAATATTGTATTATTGAAGTCGCATATCGATATCAAAAATCTCCCTTAAATATAATATTATATTATTATTATTATTATTATTATTATTATTATTATTATTATTATTA
>JAIUCT010000018.1:764972-833134 GCA_021307375.1 Tetraneura akinire | reverse complement strand
AATAATAATAATAATAATAATAATAATAATAATAATAATAATAATAATAATAAAAATAATACAATAACGTTCACATATTACATTATGGTTTGGGACTCGGGAATCGGTGAACATTATAATATTATATTTACGGTCTTGTTGAATTTCATTATTTAGTCTGAACAGTATGTTATACGTATGTGATGTGTAAAGAAAACCGATCGTTTGAACGCTCTGTACATCGCCCGGTCCAATTCACCCGAGCATCCGCGACGTTATTAATATTATTTACTGGGCGAACCGGTGTGTAGATTTTATTTATCGATGTCACCTTCTCACGTGGTTGCCGTTGCTTTGCGGCTTTTAAACGCGTCTGTAACACCCGGGGACTTGTGGTTCGGCTACACAGAGAAGGGGGAAAAAAGTGTAATAAAAATTGTATATTTAAAAATATTCAAAGTGTATATATACGCTAATAAGTCATGCTGCGTTCGGAATATATGGTACCGGTTGTCCGCTACAAGTCTCCGACGAAATATTGCCCACATCCTCTGCTTTTATGCTATCACATCTTGCCGACGATGATTTTATTTATTATTATTATTATTATTATTTTTATTTATTTATTCATTTTTTTTTTTTTTTATCTCACTTTTTAGAATTTCCTGTTTGCGCGAAATAAAATATATATAACATGTATTTTATACTAATCTCTCGTTTCCCCTCACCGCCGCGACCGACGAGTTATATTCAGTGTTATTTATAATTGAATTTAATTCCGAACATAATATTATTATTATTATTATCACTACTGTATTCGATCCGGTTAATATAATAATAATAATAATAATATGGGTGTATAAAAATGGGTATATATACATAAAAAGACAAAACTCTCTCATATTTATTCGTCTGCACGAGAACACAGGACAAATTGCGAAAGTATCCGTTTAACAGTCTTGTGGTTAACAATATCTGGTATATATGTTATCAAAATAATATTATAATATAAATAGTATGAAATAATAAGGTATACCTATACTATATAATATAATATTATTATGTCTGAAAAAACACATTATGCGTTGACTTAAGTGCCAACCACCTGTTTTGTCTGTATATAAATCCGAAAATATACGAGGATATATAAAAATATATACTGGTATTAACCATTTTATAGGTATAAAACATAACTAAAGTAAAACAGTAGTAGACAGCTACAGTAGTATAAAATATTTAATGGGCATCGTTTTAATAGTAATAATATACGTATATATAATGTATATAAAACATTAAATTTAAATATTCAGATTATATTATGAGAAGGTTTAAATCGTATATATTATATATTTTTGCACCAGGTTTATGATTTTTCGCTTCATTATTATTATTTTATAATGAAATTTATTACTTATCTATAGAATTTCTTTAACTCTTATAGTATTTCTTAATTGAACGCGATGAAACATATTTTTGCACGACCATAAACTTCGCGATGGTTATTTTATAATATATACCTACATATCCGCGATATTTCGCTTGAAATTATATATTACCATGCGTATTTCGTTGTGTGTGTAATATAGCCAAATAAATTCATAAACATATTCACTGTGAATCTGTGATATACTATACTAATTTATACGAACATATTTAAATTCATTTTAATAATCCCTTGAAAAATATTTAAAATATTTAATTATTTTATATTGTTTATATATAATGTATATTAATAATATTAATATACCATGTATACTATATATAATAATATATATATTGTTTATGATTTACAATCTCATTAGTTATTATCAGTTATAACTATGTATAGTATATATAAATATAATCATTATAAATAGGGAAAGTCAAATACTCAAATGTATAATATACATGCGTACTTCAGTATATAACTCTTAAAATTGATTTTACCCAATTCACAGTGATGGAAAGTTGAGATAATTCGATTTAGTCGGTGAAAGGTATGAAAAATGACTCGCGATTATACATTTATAGTCTATATATAATAATATATAAGAATCAACATTTCGGGATGGCGGGGATTTTAATATTTTTTATTACACATTTAAATGTTATTTCCGTTATATTTGTAAGACAAAATTTTGATCATTCCGTACGTGCCTAATACACTCGTATAAGTTATATCTTATATATGTTTACCGGTCTCTTAATGACAAAATATAATAAAATTTATTGTTAATGATATATATAATATAAATGGAGAACATATTATTATTACTTGTACGCTAATATGTTTAAATATTTGGAAATTAAACTTGTATAGGTTACAGAGATATTAAACATTTACTGCCGTATATATTATACACCATGAAATTTATGTTTTTAGATTATACAATCGAGATTAATTTTTAGTGTTTTACACCGATTAATATATAATATAATTATTATTATTATTATTATTATTATTATTATTATTATTATTATTATTATTATTATTATTATTATTATTATTAATATTACTAATTAATACCTGCATAAAGTATTAAAGAATTATAATCTGTGATGGTTTTAATTCAAATAGAAAGGCTTTTTTTACATTTCATTGAAATTGAGCTTATAATATGGTTAATGCCATTTTATAACGTAAAATATAATGATATAAGTAATATATATATATGTCTTGTGTATTGCATTAAAATGTTCAATTGATTTCAGATTAAGATTGTGACCAACAAAAATATTAAAATATTATATGATTATTAATTACTGTAACAAAAAAAATTCAAACATATCATAAACCATTTAAAATTAGCCAATTTTATTTTTAATTTTCCTAAAAATGTTCTACTTTGACGTTAGAATTTTCTTACACCAATTACGTATAATATGGGGAGGCAATAGAATTTTACCCTGCATTACAATAATCACCGATTTATTTGTCCGGTGTATAAAAAATAATATTAACTAAATTATATATCCATACATAATACACACACGCAATTAAAATGATATACATATTTTATTAAGACATATTATTAATAGATCAATTTATATTATTAAAATTAAAAATATGTACCTATATATAGAATAATATAGTATAATGTTTCGTCAATACAACTTAATTATGATTGCAGGAGAAAACTACAGACAAGTCAAGACATCTAACGGACGATGCTTTGTGTGAGAACAAAAGTTTACACTTTCGTGAAATGTACGAACTCCAATTCGTCAAGGTACGCACAAATTGCACCGGTATATATATTAACCGTTACACGCACGAATTATTATTATTATTATTATTATTATTATTATTATTATTATTATTATTATTATTATTATTATTATTATTATTATTAATATAATAATATATATAGTGTCATATATATGTCACATATATGTTATATCTATTTATATATTATCAGTGGCGCCCATCGTCCCTATATCTGGGTGTAGCAACCGCTACATATTTAGTTTAAAAGGGTTGGTTGGGTGAGTAATAATTATATATGTTTATAATTATCATTTACGAAATTTATAGATTTATAATGAGTAATAATAAAAAAAAAAATATTGTTTTGCACATCATTATTGTAATAATAGGTAAGGGAACTGGAGGGATAAATGTATGCAGTATATTTTTATTTTGGGTGAAAATCGTAGCATTATTTCGATTTCAAAAAGTGTTTACGGACATAAATAAAAAAAAAATACACAACATTGTAAAACTAATACATTCTTCGCTTTGCTCAGAATTTAAAATGATAATTAAAAAACAAATTGACAAAAATAATATTATAAAAAAGTGCAAAAAATTACGTCATCTGGCGGGTATTGAACCACGCACTACACAGCTTTAATTTACCTATAAAGTTTATTAATTTCTTTTTTAACAGCCTAAATACTCATTATTTAATAAACGTTAATTGACGATGATCTATAAAAAAAAATGTGGTGCTCTAATCTAACTCTCTAGTGACCTAATTTCCTTTTACTGCAATTGGCTTCGAAGGATTTCGTGTCGATGAGTTAGGTTAGAGGAAACATATTTTTTTTCCAACTACGCCATCGGACGTACAAGTGTATTACACGATTTTTCTTCTATTTAAATACGAAATTTGTTTGTTTCCGTAGTGATGAATATGAAAATATTATTACATTTTAGGAACGAAAAATAAGAATAAATTTTATCACACGGACTAAACACAATATTATTTTAAATAAATCAAATCAATTTGTATGTACTTTTATGAAAAAAGTTTTAGATTTGAAACTAAATAAAATATTATCGTATAAAGTTTAAATTTTGTAGAAAAATGAATGTAAAGGTTTCAAAATTTAATCGTGTATATATTACTATACTTACAAATGCTGAAATTTAGGTGGTGGGTGGATAGGTCTTAAAATTTTTTATTGCTACATCTTTCATGTAGAGTTTATGCGCCACTGTATATAATGTTACGGTAAATGACGTTATTTTCTACAGTAAATCAGGTTAATTGCCTAATCCTAATGGAATGGATAATGTTATTAAACTTTGCGTCTATATAGACATTAGACATATACTCGTATAATAGGCAAGGTTTTAGGTCATACAAAATCCCTGCAGACTATCCGCAATCCGCACCAGCATCAGGTTTACAGAAATATAGGTATGAGGTCGGTATATTTTAGTCCGTTGGGGCGTGGCCCCTATTTAAAAGCGGTGCTTGAGTGAGTAGAGATGGCAGGCGAAGTTAGCTATCCCTTACAGTTACACTTGAAAACTATACGTATATAAACTACTTGGGTTTTTTTAAAAAAAACTTATTATAAGTAATTAACGCGAGTAAAATATTAACGTCATTTATCATGTTATTTTATAATATACACGTGAATACATTCGGTAAATAACGATAATATCCATACTGTTATCACTTTATCAGCTAAGAACGTCATTATTATCGTAAAATGTGAAACGCGATTAGGTGTACGATACGTTATACAGTAAAATAAAAATTCAAAATACCATGTAAGGGTAAATTTTCAAATAATAGTCGATAATTTAAAAAAAAAAAAAAAAAATTAAGTTAATTTAAAGAATTGAAATTTTTTTTTACATACCTAATAATATACAGTATATGCTTATAGAAGTGTCGGGAGATTAATATAATAATATTCATTCGGATTTATGTCATCGCCGCCCTCCCCCGAGACCGACTGCTGCCACCGCATAACCGCGGTTAGAGTCCATAATAATTATTCCGCGTCTTTGACTTCGATCGTGTGTGTGTGTCCATATTATTATTATTTTTTTTTTTTATACGTATCGAAAGACGACAATATATCACGTATTTTGTACGTCGATATTGTACAAATAACATAATAGAATTACAGTATGTATAATAATATAAAATATAAGAATACTGGCGCGCGTGTTGTACGCCATCTGCTTCACCATCATAATATAACGTGTATAAATAATAATAATAACTTGTATGTTATATAGGTACAAGTTTATAATAATATAATAGTAATCGTATGGCGAAAAAATATAAATAAAATAAGCAAATATAAATATGAAAAACGACTGTGACGATATACGCGCTATGTATACGAGTACATACAACAGTAGATGCGGATCGTCCCTTATTCGTACTCTTACATTATTATATTATGATGATTTCCTCGCCCCCAAACTAATACGCGCGCCAGACCGGCAGTCTATTGTCACGCGTATTTGTAACGTCCTTTTTACGTATATTATATAATAATAATAATAATAATAATAATAATAATATGTACACATATATTATATCGTATATATATATATATATTTTTATTTTTTTCAAAAAAAAAAAAAAAAGTCAAAATGCCACTCGTCTTTTTGACCCCCATAAGTATATACAGGGTGATTTTTTTCGGAAAATTAAATATTATACCTTCTAAAGTTCTAATATACTTTGACAATTTTTTTAAATGTTATTGATACTGACTATAATATACATATATTATTTTTTCGTAAAAGTAAAACATAATTTATAATATTAAATAACTAGGTAATATAATATCATCCACATTTATTGAAATTTTTGAACTATGTCACAAATTATATATATAAAAAAAAAAAATATTCAAAAAACTTAAATTAATAATTTGTAAAAAGAAAAGGTATGTAAATTCCATTTTGATAATAACACATGTATCGTCATATACAGGTATAGAACTTGTTATATTATTAAAACGTATACTATTTATTATATTATAAAGTTCAAGTTTAAGTAAAGAAAATATACGTAACATCAGTATTTTCTATTCTGAGTTAAGTGAAGAATGTTTTACAATGATGCGTGTGTCTTTTTCTTGATGTGTGTGTATTGTATAGACACTTTTTTTAAACAAATTTATGTTCGGATTTCCACGAATATTAGCATTTATTATGATTCCGGTAGGAAATTGGACGTATAGTTGGTACTATATATATTTAGGTCGTTTTTCGAATTACTTAAAATTAAACTTATGCTTTAGGAAAAACTATTATCAAAAAATAACGAAATCGAACTTAAACGTTTTTCGAATGCGATGATTAAACATATCGCATTGAAATATTAATGAAAACGGAAATTTTTTTTAAAAATCTGATGATGGTAATTTAAGTCATTTAAGGTTAAACGCGGTTAGAGTTGATAGTAATTTTGTTGAATCACCCTGTATACACCAATACACGTAAATAATATACCTATATCTGCAGCTGATAATATGCAATATAATAATGTTCCGGACCTATTCCGTTTTTATACACGTTTTTAATACACTCGAGTATATGACTTATAACATAAAAATATATATAGTAAAATATACAATATCATCCCCTTCCACCCCATATACACGCCTTATATATTGTTAAAAAAAAAAAAAAAAAAAAAAATGTAAAATATATCGTGTGGACCACCGCAATACGATGATGCGACAGTATATAACAATAATAATAATATATTCTGAGGTTTATAAAATAAGAGTTGGCAAATATATATAGTATATATTATATACGTATATATGATTCACGCGTTATTTTATTATATAGGCATAACAATCGTTTGGCAAAACACACACACCCTCCGCGTGAACACATCATATTATATATAAATATAATCGAGAGGCGAGAGGGTAGTGTATGTGTACTGTGTAGGTATATAATAATATTATAATGTATACATTTTATATATAGTGTATGTGTGTGTATTGCAATATTGCACAATAAACGTTATATATAATATGTTCTACACGATTTTAATCGAATAAAATTCGAAACGTGCGCGAGTCATATTATAATATTATGCGACTGAATCAACCGCGTGTTGTCCGCAGTCCCCGAATACTAATATATTTTTACGATAAAAATTTTACCCCTCTGTATACATTATAATATATATAATATTATATGTATATGTCATACGAGTATATACGAAACTAAAGTTATATGCGCACGCGTAATACAATAATAATAATATATTCAATGAGGTCAACGTATATTATTATTATACGTACACTATAACTTTATTATATACCTCCTACACAATATATATATATATAGAAATTATTCCTCGATGGTTGATGGGATTGCTGAAGATATTTAGTACATATATTATTATTATTATAGTATTTATAATTAGAGATTAGATTGAGATGGCTCGGGCATGTATTAAGAAAGGAAGAGACAGAGACAGTAAGATTGGTAAAGGAAATGTATGTTGATGGAAAGAGGGGGAGAGATTGACCGAAACTGAGGTGGGGGATGTTTTGGCAAGGGATATGAGGAAAGTGGGTGTAAGTGATGAGGATGCGGAAGATAGAGTTAAGTGGAGGCATAGGACTAAGGTGGCCAACCCCAAATAGTTGGGAGAGAAGGCGAAGTAGAAGAAGAAGAAGGGATAAGGAAGTTTCACACATTACGGCGGTCATACAAGTAATATATATTAGGTACCCTGTAAGTACATATACCTATATATGTATATGTATTATAGTGTTATATACCATGTTAAACTGCATGCAATATTATAGCATAGTATTACAACAATCATCATAATATTATGATATACCACGGTATAGGTATATGCAGATGCATATATAATATATATATACATATTATAAATACATATATACAGATACGTATTAAGGGCGATTTGGCGAAAATCGTTTTAGGAGAGTGGTCCGGAATAATAATATCGTATATAATATCATTCCCGTTGTATTTTCATCACGAAATTCTGATCACTCTGTATATTATGTATCTATGATTATTGATTATTATTTATTATTGATTTTATATACTATACTCGTATATAGACATATAGTATATACTCGTAGATACGTTAAACCACGTATTGTATTATAATATTATATGGACTACAAAAATATACGTTTTTACTGAATATAGTTACGATTTAACTATTATGTAGACTTAAATACCTATTATATTCGCGTATAATTTATAGTTTTAACGTTTTAGTCAAAGGTAAATAATTGTTATAAAATAATAGTTACACAAAAAATATTTTGCAGTCATTATCGTTTAATTTTTATGAAATATTGATTTATTTTAAATTAAATAGGTTTTTATTTCTCACATATCCTTATTTTAATGATAAACAGTGTTTTTTACAATAGGTAGGTATATGTTTTGTTTACTATATTTTTATGTTGGAAAATTTGTCTGGGAGAATGAAAGATAATTTTCTTAATGCCAATATTAATTATATATCATCATTAATCCTTATATTATTTTATTTTCCTTAAATTTATTGCAGTATAATATCTAATAGTTAATATAGTACGATATGATACACCATACCGAACGTATGGTAACATATTATACCTAGTAATCATTAAAAGTAAAATTATAATTATATAACTATAAAATATATAATTTGCATTTTTTCATAGTACCAATTATTTTAAATTTCATTTTCTTCGTATATTTATATTAAGTGCTGTTTTTTTTTTTATACAGTGATTATTGTTAAATATTTTCACTTCAATTTGTATACAACGGATTAATCTTTTACGTTTTTTATTTTATTATCATTTGCTAATTTCCTTATATAAATAAGAATTAATTCAAATAATATATCTATATAAAATACCTATCATAAGTATATTATATTAAATATTAAATGTATAATGTATTTATTGTAATTTATTAATTTCCAAAATTTGTATGCGACAAATTTCTAATATATAATATTATATATTTTTAACATTTATTTAATATAAATTACTATATTTATGTAAATTATAAATATATTTTTAACTATTAAATATTTTTTAATCTTAAAAATGAATAAAAATATTAACATCAAATATTTCGAAGCACAAAACAGTTACTATATTTATACAGGATGCAACTTAGCTACACATATACTTTTCCTATATATTATATATATTCGAGAATACATTATATATTACCTAATATCAATATACTATATATTGTATGGACTTGTACGTATAGAATTTATCAAAAAAAAATTTTTTTCATTAACATGATTTCTGATCATACTGTATAATATTATATATGAGTTTATATTATACATTATACACGCACTTTCTGATCACGAGTGATTGTTATTGAAATTGTCATATATTTATTGGTATACTTGTGTGTAATAATCTAAACTACATTTTAAAATTGTATCATATTTATATACAAAATATTATTATATATATTTGGCCATCAATTCCTGGCTGAAATTTAAACTAAGATGAACTATATATAAGAATTAATGTTTTTGCAAAATGAAATTATGAATAATATTGTTACATCTATATAGCGTCTGCCTGTACTATCATATACAATATGATATACATCCCGTTCACTCTGTATATATATAGAATATCCAACCACTGTTTGACGTTTATAAATATAAACAATATACCTATACCTACCTATGTTATGGTACCAATATAATAATAATATATATTATATAATACGCGTTAACTACGAACACGGTTCCGGTTAGGTACTTACAATATAATAGTAATATATACATATACATACTTATAACGTGGTATATAAAATACGCGTGATGGGCGCGTCGTCCTTGGATGACGTCGAGCAAAGAGGAGACAATGACGGCCATATTGTTTAAATGGTGGGATAGTGCGTACCTAGACATACACACACACACACGCACATTTAATATATAATATAACGTGTACAAAATAAGCATAAAAAAAAAAAAATGAAATAAAATAATAATAAAGTTTAAAATAAAAATGAAAAGGGATCGTCGAGGGGGTACGTGTTAAATATAATGACGAGAGAACAGAAGAGGAGGACCGGTGTGAAAACAACGATAATTTGTTGCCGGTGGAAAAAAAAGCAACCGGCGGTGCGACGATTGGACGGGGGGGATATGAAGAGCACGGCGGCGACCTGTCACCCGGGGGACTCAACGTACCGTGACTGTTACCGCGGTATATATAGTATTGCCGTACGCCTAGAGAGCGGACAGGACGAGCGCGCGCGTGAAAGGGGCAAAACGGGACTTCGCGCCGTGCGAGTCCGGATCCCCACCACCACCACCACCGAGGGGTAAAAATGTCGTTGTACCGATATTATACATTGTTATTGTATTGCAGGTCTCGTCGTCGTCTGCAGAGCCAGACCCAGCGCGTAATTTTCACATCGAAAAAATACATTCAACGTTATTTTTTTCACCTTCCCATTCTACATATTATATTAATATTATTTCCTCGGTCCTTATTGACGTGTAATGTGTATTGCACGTATATAATATAATAATGATTGTCCTTAAACTGTTAAACTTGATCCTATATCTAATATATAATAATAAAAACACCAACTTTAAATATACTAATATATATACATATATAAGATATAACTGCAGTTTTAGAAATTAACACTTTTTTTGGGGGGGGGGGGGGGAGGGTGAAAATTTAAGTTATAAGTTTAAAAAATATAAAAATTTTATTTGATATTTCGCGTGGTTTTTACATTTTTGAATATTGCCAGTGTGGGATAAAGAGGAATATACACGCGTATATTTACGAGACGGACGATTATATTATTATACAGCTGTATATATGCTAATAAATGAAAAAAAAAAAAATTTAAAACGAATATATTATAATATTATATATAGTAGTAGCTTATAGTACATAAATAGAAAAAATTTCACAGTTAAATTCGATTTAATATCCCACGTCGTCACCGTTGTCGGACGTTCGTACGATTATTATGAATTAAAACGAGCATAGACGGAATAATAATATAACGTAATATAGTATGCCTTAAACTAGTAGTCGTATATATATATATATATATATATTATTATCCTTCTCTCGACATAAAATGTTCAACTTCACAGTTTATGCATATAATATGTATAAATATATATATACACGTGTTAATAAAAGTGTAATAACTTCTAATGTACAACAAAAATAAATAATGAATGAACGCACATTTTGACGGTTGGACTGAACCGGTTCGACCACCTTTTTTACGTTCAAATGTTAGATAATAATTTAATACATATAATATATAAAGACTTAAAAAAATAAAATAAACATAGTCTTTGGGTGTTTGGAATTCGTGTAATCGTGTGGATTACGTTTACTTGGGTATCGGATGACACAGTGAATTAAATGTGTTCGTTTTACGCCAATAATTCTATATTAAATCGCGTATCCATAATATCAAATATGTTATTTATATTATAAAACGTCTTTATTAACACTTTATAATAATATAATACGTATATGAATAGTTATAGTTGAAGTGGGTGTATATTTTGATTTGTCGATTAAAATATAATAATATACTTTTTTATTCGTATTTATTTAGGCTTAAACAAATGAGTTTATTAGCCTTTTATTTTTTACAGATAATCGTATATGATTTACAAATTACTTCATTTAGAAAATTTATTATCTACTTATGTTGTTATCTTCATTAAGGGTTTCTTCATAATTTGTTGGTATCATATTTGTTCATTTCGAGAGTACTTTGGCATTCCATGATTATGCGTATTGGATAGTTTGAGCAGCTATTGACAATATTGTTACACCTTACACGAGGGAGGAAGGTTTTTGCTAATTATGAAAGAGCAGGTTAAGGCACAGTGTCCTGTTTTAGCTCTCGTTATGGTAACTTCGTGTCTTCTTTTAAAGCGAAGAATTTATTGGTTTTACAATGATGTGTGTATTTTTATTTTTTTTTTTTGAAGACACTTTTACTACCCGAAATAATGCTCCGAATGCTGCGATTTTCACGAATAGCATATATTATGTTTCCGGTTGGAAAGTGAATGTAGTTGGTACTTTATTTCGGTCATTTTTCGAATTTCTCAAAATTGACCCTATGCGATAGAAAAAACGACGAAAAAATGACAAAAAACGGAATTTTTCACGAAAACTGAATTTCAATGAATTCCATTTCAATATTTAACGATAACTCAGGCAATTTTAAAGTTCGAGACTTAAAAATTTTATTGGGTGTTCATATATAATATATGTGATAAAATTTTGGAACCGTTACGTTAATTTTTCTACAAAATATAGAACGTTGAATACCTCGTAAAATTCTCGTTTTTATGTATATAATGTTTGATAAAATTGGTAATTTGGGCATTAAGGTCTGAAAATTTTACTGAAGTATACTTACATATTACTTAATATTATATCAAAATATTAGAAAAATCCCATATCTCAATTTTTTATTATAGCTGTTTAAAGTTGATATTGGTAGTTTAAACAAAAATCTTAGAATCTACGAATATTTTTTTTATTATTTCTTTATAATTTTACAATAAAAGTTAATAAAAACGTAAAAAAATTTGAAAATTTTTTGCTAATTTTATTGAAGCATACTGACATACATTTTAACGAATTCACAAAATATTAAGAAAATCTCAATACTCAATTTTTTTTTTATAGGTGTTTAAAATTGAAATTTCAGTAAAATCAATATTTAAAGTATTTATATAGATTTTTCTTATTATATATTACAATATTTGACAATAATGTTAAATAAAAATGACAAAAATTTTTTTAAAAATTTTGAAATTTTATTGAAGCTTAAATATATTTTACTTAATTCAGTTTCAATTAATTGTGAATTATTACATTTACGATTTTTTGTTTTTGTAGCTGTTTAAAATATAAAAAAGAAGAGCTGATACTCCTGCCGCAAGGATACAGGTGTGAAAATAATAGTGTTTAATTTAAATTAGAATTTGAATGCAATGATAAACCAATAATGATCGTATTCGAAATATTATTTTGAGCGAAGTTATGTCAGATATGGGCATTTAGGTAAAAAGGGATTTTATGAGCATTTATATTGAACTTAGAGACTTGAAAATTTTATATAGAGTGTTCATTTATGTACTATATGAGTACCTATATGGTCCTTATATGTGTGATAAAATTTTGCGTTTTAAATATTTAATAAAAAATGTCATTATTTTAACCAATACCTACATTATCTAACTGAACTTCGCTTAGAAACGTTTTTTCGAATGCTATAGTTTATAATTACATTCAAATTCTAATTAAAATTAAAAACTATGAATAGTTTGCACTTTGCACACCTGTATCCCTGCGGCCGCGGCAGGAGTATCAGCTCTTCTTTTTTTAAATTTAAATAGTGTGTATGTATTGCATCTACGTAAATACATTATAATATATATATATATTATGCCCAATCATTGTTATTTATTAATTAATAATAATATTATTACACGTAGGTAAAAACATTTACAAATTGAAAATATGTCGTGTTTTTTTTTTTTTTTTAAATATCTAATTTATTTTTATATAATTGCAATTTTACATTTTAATTGTTATTATAAACATTATCTATTTTACTAGAAAATCTTAAATTCTAAAAATGTTATAAATTTCGTTTTATAACATTATACTAACGGATAAAAGAAAAAAAACACTTTCACGTTCGATAAGATATTTTATCATGCACCCACTCAAATGTATCTAGTATGAGTACATGATATATCTATATGACTATTGTGTATTCATAAAACTTGAATTATATTAATTTCGTATAGGTATATATTTTATAATTTTTTTTACCGCAAATATTTATATATATATTATATATAATATATAATATTATGTATTTTGACATTTGGTAGTCGTATAGTAAAAATAAATATTTTTTTTTTTAATTTTACGTGCTATTTACACGTGGGTATTAATTTTAATTTTTTAATATTAATAAGATATACCTAGCTGTGTTTTTGTATAATTCTAATATTATATTTTATTTTTAATTGTTAATCTGTATTATATACATATTATTAGTATCTTATGAAAACAGTATTATCAGCGTACAAAACGCGTCAACAACATCATATCTAACATTACACTGAGATAATATTATTATTACGTTACCTGAGAGTGAGTGAATATGACTAGTACCACTGTATGGTGTATCGGTAATGGGACATCGGTGAAATAAATGGACGAGAAAATATAAATCGATTTATGTTTCGACTTCTGACCACTGTACTCGCGTATATACTATACCCGGTAATCGGTATAATAATAATGACATGTTAATATTGTTTTACATAGAATCCGCGGGAGTCCGACATAATGTTTTTATATGTATATATAATATATACATAATACATTTCTAACACACACACACACACACATTAAACAGGATGTTAAAATACTTAATAGTGCGTTCGGATAAAATAAAATATATCTGTAATAAATACACTGGAATAAAAATAATATGAATTGTATATACCTACGTACACAAACTTGTAAAGCAATTTGTTTCCATTTTTATGGATGGCTGAGATGGTCTCTTCACACAACGTGTTATCATAATCGAAATAGCGCCGTTCACGTAAATATTTTTAATTTTTTCGAACTCATGATATTTTTTTTTTTTTTTTACTCGTCGAGGAAAACGTATATAGACAAATAATAATAATATATATTAATATAATAATATAATATTTAGTAACTCGGCGAATATCATATCGGACTTCGCGGGACGTCCTGCTTTTATGCCCATATTTTTTTTTTTTTTTTTATCACAAAAATTCGAGCCTGTCGTATCTCTCACACGCATACGTTCAATGTAATATAATTTTTAGATTTTTTTACGATAAGCATTGACCATACATAACATTTATTCGTATATAAATAAACACTAAACTATACCATATGTATATAATATGGCTATTGCAATATGCATATATTAATTCACTTTTAAATCGTGTCGAGTTATTATATATACGCCCATCTCAACGGGTACTATAATAAAACTATAAATTTATCTCATACGATTCCACCGTGAACTGTTTTTATTTTTAACATGTCTCACAAAAATATTATCGTTTTGATGTACAAATTATACAAAGAAATTAAATAACACGATAGGTTTATTCTTATAAAACAAATATAAAATATATATAAAAATAAATTTACTTGTTTTGTTTTAATTTTGATTATATTAATATTAAAAATAAATATTACCTATATAGAAAGGGTTTTCCAGATTTAACTATTAATCTCTTCAAACTGGCGAATTTATTTATTTTGTACACTTTTTGTAAATTTGATAAAAATGGATAAACATAAAATATTATTACGCTGTAAACAAACAATTAATTTATAGAATTATCACGAATTCGTATATACAGGTTAAGACAATCCATGGAATAGAATAATTATAAGCACGATGTAGATAAAATCTTTTAATTAAAATTTTATCTACATCGTGATTATAAGATATATTATTATATTATTATCGATATTATATCCACCTTGATTATAATATTCCTTTATTTCTTTCTTATCATTTCAAGTCGCGATAAAATATTTTATTTTTATCACGATACTGTATATAATAAAATACGAGAAATTTTCGAATTATTTTTTAAATAATAAATACAATATATATATTTTTGAATATCGATTTCTTCTATTCTTCTTGTATAAAATTACAATATTTCGCTTTAATCCACCGATACATCTTACGTAATACGTATCATATATATTTTATATTATAACACGTATTATACACGTTGCATTAATATTAATGTTTATTGCTCGCACGTCGATTTATCGATGAACGCGCGAAACCGTAAATAACTTTACACAAATACTCGTATTATTATTATTATTATTATATTATTATAATATGTATATGCACGATAGATATATTGCGCGGTAGTTACAAATACGGAATAGTTTAACCACCTGCCGATTTATATATGCATAATAATATAATAAAAATACGCGTACACATTTATAATATATATATAAATATGTATTTTATTTATATATATATATTATGTTTGAGTAAGTGTTTGATATGCCGATTTGTGTAATATATTTGTGTACGTAAAAGACGATGATAATAATATCACATTACAAAAACGGTAGGGTTATCATAATAATTCGTGTGTCGTGACAAATTTCTGATCGCCCTGTATACATACGAACACCCATAATTCTAAAGGAACAACTTTTCTAATAATTTATTCGAGAAATCGTGACATCACAATTTGTACCTATTCGAAAAACGCCAGGGGATCATCTTATATGTATCAGTATATAATAATATTCCATATATTCCGATAACTACCTGAAAAACGTTTTTAATATTATTATTATTATTATTATTATTATTATTATTTTATTAATATTATGTTATGATTATCTAGAAATTATCACAAAATTTAATACCCATGAAGAGTGAATAAAATCATGTTAGTCGGGTATATAGATAAATTAAAAACGATTATATCAATAATTAAAATAATTAGTTTTTAATTTTAGATTTTTAGATTTTTAGAGATAAAAAGCAATGGAAGGGATACAATTTTAAAGAGTGTAGTGTTGAATTTTGATTAACATTATCATCATATAATATATGTATAGATTAAAATTTTTACATTTATCAGTCTCTACGTTCAATATATAATCATATAAAACCCTTAAATTAGTCATCTAAATACCCAAATCTGACAGTACTTCGTTCAGAATTATTTTTCAAATGTAATGATTTATCATTTCATTCAAATGTTAATCAAAATTCAACGCTATATCCTCTTTACACCAGTTTCCCTTCCATTTATTTATTCATTTTTACTGTGTGATTTTTGTTCAATGCTATACTATAAATATTAATAATCATTTAAATAACTTATAAGTATGGTGTATCTAAATCATATTTTAGTATAAGTTAAAAACGAATATAATTAAAATTTAACTTTAACTATACTTGGACAGTTGGACTTATAATTTAAACAATAAATAATTTAGAATTAAGGAATGTTTTAATGAAATTATAATTGAGTACAAATTTAAATGGAATAAAATGTTTTATTGTGGTCAAATTAAAATTAAAAATACATACATCATTAAAATTTTAATTTATATTTAATGTATACTTTAAATATAATTATATAATATTATTTTGAAAGTATAATAACACAATTGTAGCATAAATTATTTAATGTATTTTAGCATTTTATCATATTTGTATGTTTGCAATTAATTTAATAATAATTATGTTATTTTTAATTGTTTTTTAGACTGAAGTATTGCAATGTCGAGGATGTTCAGATCCAATTACGGATAGATTTTTACTGAAAGTTTCCGACAAAATTTGGCACGTATCTTGTTTAAGGTGTTGCGTATGCAATTTAGTTTTAGAGGATGAACCATCGTGTTTTATCAAAGACGATTCAATTTATTGCCGACAGGATTATGCCAGGTAAATTTTTTTTTAACGTGATATATGTATATTATTGTTACGATTATGAGGAATTAAAAATAAATAGTAAGGAAATTAAAATATTTTAAAATTGATTCAGTTGTGTATTAGTCACGAGCATAATATTATAATCAATATAGCTGTCAGTGTAATTTACATAAAAGTTACAACAAAATAAATTGTTTAAAAATAATATAAAAAAATATAGGTACACGTTTTAATAATTATACTTTTATAACCGTCGACGATAAATTCATAAAATATAAATTAATTCCAATGTTATACATACTTAAATACTTTATTATAGAAGTACGAGTGCACATCAATAGATCATATTTTTTCCCTAAACTAATATTAAAAATGAAAACAAAAACACGCCGTATTAATATTTTAATGCATCGTAATAATAATTGTAAAAATGTAATTTTACAATAAATATAGTAATAATGATTGAGGGATTACAATTAAAATTTTGTATTCGTTTGGATATTTTACAAATATGAAATTATATTACACTCATCACGTTACTACACATTTTACCACGTAGCATTATATTATAGATATAAAATACTCGTACACTATAAACACAGCAAAACAACGTATTATTATTATTTCACTCGTTTACTGTTCATGTATAAATATTTTAACAAAGGGACTTTTCCGTTTGGAACTCATTGCATAATTTATTTCCCTAATGTAAAGTAAACACCGTCATATAATTCATTAATGAGCACAATTATAATAGTAGTCTGAAACTGGTGAACAATTCAAACAAACACACAAAAAAAAAAAAAATAAAATAAATAATAATAATAAACCGAATTTCTGCAATTATTTATTTATTGAATTTAACATCGGTGTAGCCAAACAATTGGTCACACTACGCCTTATTGTCACTCAAAAAAATACAAAATACAAAAAAATTAGAGAGAGAGAAAAATAGTTTATTGGTGTTTTGATACCTATTGTATGAAACGATTTGAATCTTGTGAATATAGAGGTGAGAACTGAGAAGAATCCGTTTCGGTATTTTTAATCATTAACGCCTCTTTACGTCGGGGCTGCAATTATTATATTGGCCGAAGTGTGAAGGTGCTCTGTCCGACGTCATGTTCATCTTGTACATGTCATTTGACAATGTATTGTTTATTTAAAAATTTATAACCTTCTCGTATACATAATAAAAAAAAATAGTTTAACTTGTGACCGAATTTTCCAAAACACGACCCAAGTAAATATTATATACCTAGGTATAATATAATATACTACACGTACCGCGGCGTAGGTACACGAACGAACATACTCGTTATTATTATTATTATTATTATTATTTTTTTTTTTTACCACCGAATGATTTATATTATCTCGGAGGCTCCGAGAAGACACAGAAGCGGGGCCGGTCGTATATAAATCATAAAATTAGACGTGTTTTAGGATACCCGCGTTGAAGACACCCGTGCACAATGCCTCGCACCTGTTAATGTGACACTATGACTTCTGTAGGCCGCGACGATTTTTTTGACATTCCACCACCACCCGCCACGAACTCTAAATTCTCGTACGACCAAAACTAATCGTAAGGGCTTTATGCGGCGCGTCGCCTATTTGTCTCTAGATTTTGAATGGATTTTTCCCCCATTCTTATTCAAGATTTGTTGGTTAAAAGTTAAAAATGTAAAAAAAAAAAAAAGAAAAAAAGAAAATAATAATAATTATTATATTAATTGTTGGATAAAAATCCAATTGGAATAAAAAAAGTCAAAAAGTCAAAAAAAAAAAAAAAAAAAAATGTGTTGAATGATGCCAAACAATAAAATATAAGATTTAAAAAGAATAAATATATGTATATGATATAATACGCTATGCAATGTTTTTTTTTTTTTAATACGCACGTCGTGTATTATGTCTATTATGTCGCATCATATACAAAAACACTCAGTATACAGTCGTCAATATATAAATATATATATATACACTAAAATGAAGTTAAATCTATTAACATTTTTCGACGAAATACCTATATATTATATTTATTGTTTTACGAATAATTACGATAAAAGATTTAAAACAAATTTACTATTTACAACTTCTTCCGCTACCTACATGAAAGTCAGGACGACTGCCAATATTATCACTATCGGTGACTCTATACACTCTACCCACCTGATTTTAAAGTATAATATTAAAAAAAAAAAAGAAACAAAACAAAACAAAACAAAAACATAAAAACCAGGAAAAACTTGAAATCTCGTTCGTTAATGCGTATAAAACTACACGGGGCCAATTAAACGGTACGTATCGTCCAATAAATCTGCCAGTCGATATGGTACGACAACGGAATTAATTTCTACCTACGCCAGTGGTGGTCTTCAGTAGGTTTGTCTTTTACTTTATTATTATTACATAGTTGTTCGTATTTAAATGAAATATCCCGGGATATGATAATAACGTATATTATGTCTATACACTAATATCGTCAATATGTGTTTAATAACGATTTAATTTAATTAATTAATTTTTTCTTTTTTTTTTCAACTAAAATTATTTTAGCTATTACTTTATACTATCACAACGAGTATATACTAAATTATAGTATTGTATCATTATTACGTTTATATCATTATTATAGAAATCTATACGATTATATACGGAATGCGTATATTATAATATATAAATAACGGATTCGAGAAGTTACACTCAGCACAAGTACTGCATTTTAGTTACATTTTATGGACATAATAATTACAATAATAATCTATGAAAAAATAAACTCCAATATTTGGATTAAAACTTTATGTTTTAAAAATGATTCTATTTATTTGTCACTGCCCCTGCAGTTTTAAATGTATATATATATATAATATGTTATATGTATGTATGTTATATATAGGTACCATTTGAAAGTTTGCTTAATTATTTTTATAATACGTGTAATATTATGAAAAATTATTCTTGTTTATGTGCGTTATCATATATTATAATTATAAATATACGAGTACCAACATATTACACCTATATAATATTATCTACATATATGCACAGATTTAACTATAAAATATACCTATATTATAAATATTATATAGGAACGTGTGTTTGCGCGTAATTTAAAACTATCACACGTTGTAAGAACGTTTGATTTTAAAAGTAAAAAGTCAAGTTTTTCGGAATAATCGATTGATGATAAAAAATTGGTTTTCATAATATTCTTATTGGTGTTGATGACCTTAAACAACTAACATTTCGGGGTCAAACCTCCGCGTGTTTCGATCAATACGAATTATTACATTAATAATAATAATGATAGTAAAAAAAAAAAAAAAAAAATTGATCGTAATATTGGTCGATGGCCGCAAGGTCGAGTGGTTCACACTTGTATGGAACGTAAAAAATACATCGCGGTCGGTGTCCCTGGAGAGGAGAGGAGATGACAAATGATTCCTCAAACGTCCGAGCGTACAATAAAAAATAATAATAATAACAAAAAAAACAAAATAAAATAAAAATATACCTAGAACATGCCTACTCATCCGGAGTGTTTATATTATTTGTACAAAGGTTACACACACGAGGTGTATATTATTATTATTATTATGTGTGCGAGAGAAATCAAAACCCACTAGTTATAATATAAATGGAAGGGTTATAATATTATAGTACTGAATCAAACGTGTCGGTAGTGCGGCGGTGATAATATATATTATACGACTAAGATTGATTTATCCGGAACGTTTTTTTACTGTCATTACCAAATGCGTCAAAATTTCTTTCTATTTTTTTTTTCTCACTGTTATATCGTTAAAACATTTTCTATTTGTTAATATAATATGGTTTATATTATGATGGTCTTCTTGCGCGTGCATGAATATTCGTCCAAATCGCGATGACATTTTATTTATTATACCTATGATGTATATTATTCTCACGTCACATTTATAGATTATAAAGAATAATTCGTTTCGAGAATTATCATTTTGTCCGATATGTAGATGTCAGTACTCTTACTACTTACGATAAAAATATTAATAAACTACGTTATATACGTACGTTGAGAGAACGATATAAACATTTGTTTTTTCCCCCGCTGGATATAATAATATATATAGTTGAAAACTAAAAACAACTAAAACTATGTACCGCGTGTATAAATTGTATTATTATTATTTTTTAAATCTAATTAAGGATTACCGCGTATAACGCGGTATATTAAAAGCGGATTCGTACACGGTCGTACACGGAGTTTTATGGTCGGTGTTGACGAGAGACCGGCGAAATTTGAATACATTCGTTCCGGGCGAAACGTCCAAGTCGACGTGTGACAAATCATTATGTTAAGTTCGGTTTTTATTTTTATTTTTTTGTCATAAGTCTTTGGGAGTACACGCGGAGGTTGTATAGACTGCTCGACCTTCTTCTTACACGGTTTTATTTCTATACCTATATTTTTTTTATAATAATATTCCTTTAAAATAATAATAATAATAATAATAATCGTATGTATGACGGTGTGTGCGTGATTTTTTACAAAATGTACATTACCATGCGTCGACTGGCCAACACAAAACAAAACTTCTCATTTATTCCGCCGGTCGCCGTCACTAATGGGTCTAAAACTATAATCTGTCCACAAAAAAAAAAAAAAAATAATAATAATAATAATAATAATAATAATAATAATAATAATATATATTCTTATTATATTATGTATATACTATATATATATATGTGTGTGTGTGTGTGTGTTTTATTTTTTTGAATAATGTACACGCGTGTCTTTTAAAATAAGTTACTATGCCGCTTGCGACCTGCCTTCAGTACGTCAGCATATGGGCACGTTAATATGTTCTGGCGAATGTTTAATATTATTATCCCGTGATTCCAATAACAAATATTGTTATTTTTAACGTGAAACAAAAACACGTATCTATCGTATAGATAAATGGTTATTAATGTTTAAAATTTACATTTTATATAAAGTATAGCTCGCGTCAAAGATTATATGTTTAATTCGTATATCGATTATAATGTTATCATTTTCATTTTTTTTTTTAACCGATTATATTGGTGTAAAAAAAAATAGTAAATAAAAACAATGATATTTAATAATTTATTAGGTATATTAATTACAACAACTCGCTGTTAAACGGATTATACGCAAATAATTTTTTTCTAATTAATAAATAATAGATAATATAATATTAATTATTTCAATCCTATATGGTATATATGTATTCGTTAAAAGGGAGTTTAAAAATATTATTATATTTATTGGATTATAATTCAGAGATAATAATGCTGTTACACGAATAATCTTGCTCTATATATTCATACGTCATATGTTATGAAATAAACGTTCTATGATATTTTAATTCCAAAGTCATACGACCACGTGAGTGTGTTTGCGTTAAAATTTGAAACGTAGAATGATGTCTGTATTACATTTAACTGACCCCTTATGGTCTATAATTTGTGTAAGACGTATCGGCCAACTGCAGTACTTACTTGCATGAAGAGTAAAGACAGCCGTTTATTTTTTCTCTTCCATATTTTTATTAGGTATCTAAACAAACAACGCATTATTTTGATAAAATATTCCCACACACAACCACTTTGTTGTGATTAACGTCAAACTTTTTTTTTCGGATTAATAAACATCTCTTGAAAATATTATTCTTGCCAGAGCGAAGAAGTATTTTTATTATTATTATTACTATATAAAATCTATTGAATGGTTTAATAAATCACATATACATGCATTAGAATGATATGCATGATAATTTTATAATATAATAGCAGAATATATAAATCCTTATGTAATATATAAATAAATAATAATCCTTTTAAAAAATCAATGGCTGAAAATAATTTAATAATAATAATTATAAAAAGTTAAATTTAAATTTAAAAATGTTTTCCGAAAATACTAATCTATCGTTTTATAATATAAAATAATTACTATTTATAATAATAAAATAATAAATCACTAAATAAGTGTTTAATGTTTTAGACAAATTGGTTAATTGGTTAATTGCTTGGTGTTGGCGTGATTAAGTTGACAATATATAATAATATATATGTATTGTCATTATTAAATATTTCGTTATAACATATATTTTAATAAATTACCATAGACTTTAAAAATGTAAACAACGGCTTTTTTTATATAAAAATATGATTTATTGAAATAGTTAATTTAATATAAAACATTTTTTTTTTTTTTTTTTTTTTTTTTAAATAAATATTATTCGAACAAATTATTAAATATAATTTGTGCGATGTTATAAAAATAATGATTTTAAATTTAATGATAATAAAAAACACAATATAAAGTGTTCAAGAATATTATGCTAGCTGACAGTCGCGATAAATTATATTATTATAAAACTTACATTTAAGAGGGAAAATATTATAATATTTTATATTAATGGTTATAAATGGCTAAAAATGGCTCGAAAAAAATTGCTATTTTAAGCAGCAAATAATACTTATACAGTTTATAATATAAAATTTGTAAAAAAAAGAAATTAATAATCCGAACTTCCAGCCTGTATAAATGTTACGTTCACAATATTCTGTCATTTCATCACATCCTCGCGTCTCTACAAACACGATTAATTATAATAAAATAAATTTCGTTATCAGATTATATCGTTGACATGTTAAATATAACCTCAAATTCAAAAATATGTAAAAGCTGCGTATTTCCGTTTTTTTAATAATATTAATTTATTATAATATGTATTATTATTTTATTAATCTGTACATCCTCACTCAGTCATTCCTCTACAACAGTCGTCTGATACGATATAAACGCGCGTAAACTTATACAAAAAAAATGAAACGCGTATAATATGCGTATATTTCAAATAATTATCGCGAGACTGCGTGCGAATCAATGACGCAAATCACGTTCAAAATATAATACACGCCGCAATAATATCATAAAAAGCTCTGGTAAACAAAACAAAAAAAAAAAAAGAAATAAATAAATAAAAAGAAACCCGAAAAGTTTCGATATTATTATTTATGTTTTGTTGTTGTTTTAAAGAACGGACGTATATATTATTATATTTTATTATATTATTATGTATATGCGGTCGTCGTCGTCGTCGTCGTAGCCGCTCAAAAGAGACGAAGATGAAAAGAATAATTCCGGTCACGATCCTCTCTCGTTCGACGTTTCCGTTTACGCAGCGTATAATAACATTATAATATTTGTTATTCGCACGTTGTAATAACGCCATTGTCGCCGTGCGCAAATCCACGGACGAGCCACGCGCGAATCGTACGATATTTATTAATGTAATATAATAATCTCGAAAACCCGGCGACTTTTTTGTTTGTTATCGCTTCTCTCGCGGGGGATGTATTATTGACACCACGTGCGGCGTATCGCAATAGCGCGTGTCGGGCGGTATATAATAATACAATTATTATTATTATATCCGTACAAAATACAAATTACGTTATATACCGCGGTAACATCGCACTCAGGTTCCTTCGTTCTTCCACGACGCTCACACACCGCGATACGGTATATACCGGACGAAACGGTTTTTTTTTTCTTTTTTTTTATATGTTTTGTTTTGTTTTTTAAACGCGTTACGACTTGTCTCGAACAACCCTCGTCATGAGAAGTCCGCTGAAACGTTTCGTTTGTACGTACAGTGTACACGCGTATAACTGTTGAAAAATAATTTATTATAATATAATGTATATATACGTATTCTTTGAAACGAAACTATATTAAAACATTTTATCGTATATACTTACGCCCGCGTATGATTTCATACATTTTTATATAGTCGTCCTCGTTTCTTATTTTTTAAGTTTGTTGTCGAAGAAGTTTATATATAATATATATATATATAATACTGCACAGCAGGGATGAAAGAACTAACTTAGTTGAAGGGGTAGTCTCTTCGTCAGAGCTGATTGGACGACCAATTGAATTAACCGCCTTTGCACGCCCGCACATGCGCTCAACCGTATAAAACTTTCTTATTATATATAATACGCATATACCGAGATCCGAGATTTCTTTTACAGACTGTGTATGAGGTTGCCGTTCGTCGTTTCTTTTCGTTATTTGCATAACATAAGGACAATAAACATTTCTACAGAACGTACCTATATAAAGAATAAAACTTTTTTATTTCGAAAAACTTTACTAAAAATATTGTTCTTTACGTCTAGACATTTATTACTATACATTATAACTACTATACGCGATTCTATTGTAGCCGTGTTACATTGTTTCATTTCTTTTATATTATAATATATATCATTATACTCGTAATAATGCTTCATCGACAACTCGATAAATATACTTAAATATATTATATAATATATGATTTAGTTCGAATATTTCTTAACAAAATAATTAATATTCCCGTGCGTAAAATTATTGTATATTGCGTTGTTGAAAATGTATACTGAAAATCACTTTTATTCGCATTTTTCACATTCATTTTCAGTTTAATGTTAGTAATTACTAAAAAATATTATAGTATAGAAACGTATTGTATTTGTGTATATATTGTATAGTAATTAATCCAAATTAAAAATCCAAATGGGCATCAAATTTTTTTTTCGCTTATCTAAATTAAATTAATTAATTTAAAGTTTATATATTATTTCTGTTGGTAATACAACGAAATATTCATTGGGTATACTCATCACTCAATATACTCATAGCTATTTTATATTTAAAATATTTTACAATTTTGATTTACTAATCAATAATATATTTATATGGTTTTATAATATAATAAATTTGGTATTTATTTATGTAACTTTATCTATATTAAAAATGTCAAATAAATACACACGAACGATATTTTAGTATAACTGTGACACTGTGAGAATATAAAGTATATGCAATTTTTTCTTTTAACTGTAGATAAAAGTACCTATACATTTTTTTGAATAATAATTATTACAACGCTATATAACGTTTTGTCACTCATTATTTTCCGGTCACGCCTAATATACCTGTAATCCAAGGATGAATATTTTGCCGAATCGTTTTAAAATATGTATTTTTTTCAACCAATTAATATAAAATAATAAAAAAGAGCAGTATCAGCTGTGGATAAGAGAATAAGATATGATACAAGTATAATGAGGATAGCGTTGAATTTAGATTAAAATTTGAATGCAATGAAAAATGATTTTGAGCGAAGTTCATCAGATAATATATATATGTATTTATTAAAATTTTTACATTCGTACAGTCTTTACGTTCAATATACGTAAATGCCCATAAAACCCTTAAATGAGTCACCTAAATATACCCAAATCTGATAGTTCTGTTTGTCATCTTTAGACCTAGCTGTATCTCTTCCACAGCATTATCAGCACTTCTTTTTATACTTAAAACAGCTGCAAAAAAAAAAAAAATCTCAAATGTAGTATTCACAATAATTATTTAGAACTGAGTTTAGTAATAAGTATTTGAGCTTTAATAAAATTTTCAAAAATTTTTGTTAATTTTATTTAACATTATTGTAAGATATTGAGAAATAATAAGAAAACCTTTATATAAATACTTTAAATATCTATTTTACTAAAATATCAACTTTAAACAGCTATAAAAAAAATTGAGACTTGGGATTTTTCTAATATTTTAGGAACACGTTGGGTAAATATGTATACTTCAGTAACATTTTTAGACCTTAAAACAGTTAAAACCCAATTTTAAGAAATTCGAAAAATGACATAAAAATAAGTACCAACTACATCCATTTTCCAACCAGAACCTTATACTATTCGTGAAAATCGGCGGAGTATTATTTCGGTTTTCGGCTCCAAAAAGTGTCTAATATACCTACATAAAAAATTGAAAAAAAAAAATGCACATTATTTGTAAAACCAATAATATATATTTTTCGCTTCGCTCTAAATTTATAAAATATTTATTATTATTTTAATGGACACTTTTAATTTTCAAAATATAATATATATATATATTTATATTTTATGTATTAAATATAATGTGTAGATATTATATTATAATAAATAATTATTATATTTATATATTTTTGTCACAGACGACGTTTGTGTTGTTGTGGAAATTTTTAGAAATATAATATATAGGTATAACATTATAATATTATAATAATACGAGTTAGAACAAAAAAATCTCTGTTCGTGAAAAACAGTACCTATATTATAATAATAATTATAATTATTATTAACATTCCGACGGATGATCTGTTGGCATTTTCGGACACGGGAGCTATATTTGGTCAGTTCATTTCCATATTATTATAGTGTGAACAATTCACACGTGTTGTGCGTTGTCACTCTTTCTACACGGACACCGCGCATTGTATACGAGGCGAAATATGCATATATATAATATAATATATATATAGGGTTCACGTTTAGTATGCACGAAACACAGACTGGATGTTACCCGTTCAATTTAACACGGTGGTCCAGTGATGAATATAATATTCATTCTAAAAACATGCCCCGTTGGCTGCGTACATATTAAACGTTATAATATAGACCCGAGCAGGATAATGATATTCCAACATTTACCATTTTACCCTGCACCGAGTATACCTATAATATAATATATATACATATTCGGTTAAAACGTTTTGGCGCAAATGTTTGTTCCATTAAAATTTAAAATCAACACCGCGAGTATAATATAGTGAAATAATAATAATAATAATAATAATAATAATATATATTATATTATGTAGCGACGATGCTTTTGTGTCTAAAATTAACAATAGTACGAGTATATATTGACGGGAAACGTCAAATATTATAACATTCAAAGCACGGTTAGGTTAGGTTTGGTTAGGTTGATATACCAGACATTATGTATCAATGTATCATATACTCGTATTATACTTATACATTATTATTATACATAATATTAAATATTGTTATATATTATCATTACACATAATATTATAAAAATTATATATATATTTTTTTCTTTTTGTAACAGTTTTCGGTCATTCAGACCCAGGCCCGTGCGCAGGATTTCATAATGGGGGGGGGGATGAAAAAAATGTATATAAAATAGATACCTACATAAATAGCAAATATTATTTATTATGTATTGAATACAATATACATTATATTCTTCATTTTGTAAGTCTTATCAAAATATAATCAAAAAATATCAAATATTATAAATAAAAAATATAAAAAAAATATTATAAATAAAATGTAAATTATGGTTTTTTGAAAAACTTTCGAAAGTCCATTTCGATGTTATTGCGAACGGCGTTATTTAAATGAAAAACACGATTTATATTTTTTCGGAAATGGAGGGGGTTTGAACCCCCCAACCCCCCCCCCCTTGCGCACGGGCCTGTTCAGACCATATACCGCCAAACAAATTTCTCTCCATCCATCTGTATCTATTCTGCCGCTACTCTCCATGGTAACACTGGTTTAATGCTTCCCACGTCCCTTTTCACACAATCTTCATAACATAAGCGTGGTCTTCCTAGGAGTCTATTACCGAACAGGCTCTCTTCAATTGTTATTCTGACTATAGATCCCTCTCTATTCTCTATACGCCATGCATGTCCTGCCCGGGTTAATCTCCTTTTCTTAATTTCATTCGCGACGTTCGATCTCTGGAACAGTTCTTCAAGTTTTCAATTATGATTTATGACGTTTACGCCATTCACTTATTGTGTTTGTGTCGACGCATGGGCCATAGGTTTTCCGTAGAATTCTCATTTCAAATAATTTTAGTCTAGTTTCTTCTGCTTTCCCAAGTGGCTATGTTTCCGCGGCATACAGTACTATGGGTCGTATCAGAATTCAGAGACATGAACATTTGTATCTTCACGTTTGTTGATAACGTTCTTGAACTCAATACTTTTCTAAGACCAAAAAAACTTTTGTTGTCTTTTTGTATTCAATAAAAACTATATACGTATATATTATTATAAAAGTTTTATTAATTTAATACCTAATTGTTTTTCTAGGAGTTTTGGTACGGTGTGTTCAAAGTGCTCGAAAGGCATATCCTCTTCACATTGGGTGCGAAAAGCCAGGGATCATGTATATCATTTGGCGTGTTTCCGATGCGACGCGTGCGACCGGCAATTGAACACAGGCGAAGAGTTTGCTTTACACGAGGGTCGTGTATTATGTAAACCTCATTATTTAGATATCGTGGACGGTGGCACTACTAGTTCATCGGGTACATTATATGTTTATATCATTATAAATAATACGAACTCGGGTACTCGGCAATCGTCACAGTGATTGTTCTAAATTTAATACGCATAGATTTCCCTCACAGATTATATACTTCTATGTTACGGGCAAATCCCGAAACTCGAGCACTTCGCGATTTGCCCGGGTGGTTGTTAGGCAAATCCCGAATTTTTAATTTTTCAAATGTGATTGACTATGTTTATTTATTATCATTAGAATATAAATAAAAACAATGATGTATCGAAAATTATAATAATTATACTCATTTAATATAAAACTTAATTCACAAAATTTTACAGTGCCTCACGATATCAGGTCTATTGATATTAATATATTATAAATACATATAATATTATAAATTATAATGCAACATATAAAGTTTAGTCAGCTTTCATTTCAATTTAGAAAAATCACTTATTATAATTTTAAGATAAAATAATTACCAATTTCTTTTTTTGAAATTAAAATATGTGTACACTATTATTTATTTAAAAAATAAATTTTAAAACCAAAACATTTTTACTTAGTTTATATATATACAGGTATGAGTATGATAAATATTTTAGAAATTGTAAATTAAATCTGCAGATTTGCAGAATATAAGTCGATTTAATGATATCGCAAACTTTAAAAGTCTATAATATATTTATTTTCGCTTAATATTTATTAGTTCAATCAATGACATCTTCGGAACGCGTTTGTTTAAGGTCCTAACTACCCTTCGGTGACCCCATGTGCGTTTAATTAGGTCAACCTCGTATGCGTTAAGGGTTCATAGATGGAACATGGGGGTGGTCCCATTGTTTATCCGTCAACCGTGAAATCGCCTTGCTAAATCAAATTTACAACCCGTGATAATCAAATATAGTTTCAGCGATAAAAAAAAATAAAAATAAAAATAAAAGGAAAGGAAAAAATACATCACCCCCGCATTTACTCGTATCCTCCCACAATGATGTCATCACTTCTGATGAAAGCGGTCTATATATGTTTTTCTACGAAGCTTGGAAAATCGAGTTAATTCAATTCAGCAATACCGTCTTTGTATACTATCCCAACGACCCCAACATGATAATAACGGGTTGCCATTGTCTGCTACTATATAGTAACAAAATCACTGGGTTGTACTTTTGTTTATGAACTATTGCCGATAATTGATTGACGTACGCAACTTAATTTTTGATCGATAACAATAATGCATAAATGAAAATTCATATTGTTAATTTCTACTTTGAACTACGTATATACGAGTATACTCGTAAAACGAGTATATACCCACGCGTATATTATTATATTATAATAATATACAGATTTAAAATTTTAAAATATTATTGTATTTTATTATACTTATTTTAATCTTAACATTGACTAATATACACCAAAAGTAAGTCTTCATTTCTGTAAAATATCATACACGGCGCATTTAAAATAATATTTAATCTACGTTAATATTCTTTTTACTATTTTGATATATATTTATTTTTAAAATTCCAAACTACTTTCTTTTTCGCGGCTTTATAACGTTTATTAAATTTATAGTAGGCATATGCCACCAATTTTGTTAATCATTATATAGTCGTCACTGACATTCATCTATAATAATATATCATGTGTCATGATTCATGACTCCCATGAATCATGACAATTCACATTGCGTAGAAATATATTATGTATATATAAAATATGTATTAATATATTTTATAAAAGTAACTTGCATGAGCTGTCCTTTGATACTTTTAGAAATGATTATTTGACGAACAATATTTTTTGAATATTCATTATTAATATTATATAATTGGTTATGTTAATAATTAATATAAATAATAAAAATGATAACCGGATAGTATACTGCACATATAATATATATCGAATATATTTTTAAACATAAATATAATTTTTAGGCCTATGTCATTGACGTTAATCCGAACTAATGTTCAATAATGTTATAAAATGTATAAAATATAAATAGAAAGTGATTATATGCAAATTGTTTATTTTATTTTATTTTTTTTTTAATAAATTGTGATTGTTATATTATATGAATTTTCAAATAACTATACGAGTAATACAGTCGATTAGTATTTTTCATTATATATTTTAATTATATTTTACAAACGTTATTATTAACTTTCCCATATTTTAACTGATACGTTAAATTTCGTCAAGTTCGTTTCATTAAATAAAGTATAAAATATATATGTATACAATTGTATATTTGTATACTTAGTTATTCAAATCACAGTCGTATGGAGCTGAATATAATGATTGGATAAAGCGCCTTGAATATCCGGTTGAATCACGTTCAAAAGGATTAAATTCTCCTCTGTAATTACGATACATCCTTCAATCACTGCACCGCGAAGGGAAAATACGAGCGACGCGCAATGGTTAAATTCAAAATGATCTTATTTTAGTTTTGATCACATCACAAATTATCATAAACTTGGCAATTTGTATACAACATAATATTTCTACTAAACAAATATTATTATGCCAAACGTTGTTATTTTGTAATATGTATTTGTGCAATTACAAAAATATATACGAGTATATTATATATTATCTGAGACTAAAAATGTTACAAAATAATAATATTTTATTAAATTGTTTTAATGAAATTTTATTATTTATATTCTCCTTTATACAATAAAATTCAGCCCAGGATTAATAAGTTGGAGGTTAGGTGGCAGTAACTTTTGAGCCCATAAAAGATGAAAACGTCACTGAAAGCTTTACTTTTAATATATCAATGTACAGTGTTGAGCATTATCTAGATAAATTATCCTTTAATATCTTAATTAAATAATTAATAAAATTGTTAATTAATCTACTATCTAAGATAAAAACTGTTCTATATTCATCAATTTATCTTTAGATAAAAAATAAATGTACTCTACTTATCAAATTTTATTTTTTATTTCATAATTCTAGGGAGTATATTTGTGTTTTTGTTTTTTGTATCATATTTTTGTAGTAGTTTTTACATTAAGTATACTTTTTATCTATATTTTTATGTTTGAATAATATAATAAAACAAGTAATATAAGTACAGGTATAATGATAATATTAAGCATAAGAAATTTATATACATATATACTCGTATAAAAAAAATTGTTTATTATTAAATGAACCGTTAAAAAAATTATCTTTTATCTTTATGTTTTTTTTATCTTTTATCTATCCATTTTATTTATCTTTAATTTATATTTAGATAATTGTATACAAATTTTTATTTAACTTTATCTAGAAAAAATTTTAGTTATCAGTGCTCAACACTGTTAATGTAGAAATATTATTTTACATTATTTTATTTTTTGCTCATTGCTCGCATGGTCCAAAATAAACATAATCCGCGGTTCTGATAAAATTTGTGAATATAAGATAATAAACTATAATATTTTATAATTAACTGAACATATGAATAATATTGATAATATTATTGTTATATTTAGAGGGCGGAGACTCGGAAAGTTATCATAGTAAAAATAAAGCAAAACGGGTACGCACTACATTCACAGAAGAACAATTACAAGTATTACAAGCAAATTTTCAATTAGATTCTAATCCTGATGGTCAGGACTTAGAGAGAATAGCACAAATCACTGGATTGAGTAAAAGAGTCACTCAAGTTTGGTTTCAAAATTCTAGAGCAAGGCAAAAAAAACATTTGCATACAGGAAAAGTTAAAAACACCCCATCCGGCCTACGTATGTATTTCATAAAATAATTGAAAAATTGAAAAGTACTTAAATTATACATAAAGAAATTAAGAATAATGTTAAGTAATTATAAAAGAAAAAGAATAGATTTCATAATTATGATGATTTATTTTTAGAAGTACTACATTATTTCATAATGATAACATTACTATTTATATTTATATAATATTATAATATTGATAATGGGCATACTAATTTTCAAATATTAGATAAAATTAGGCGAAATAAAAATTAAATATATATTAATATATATAATATATATATGAAGATTAGGGCCGGATTTAGAGGAGTGGAGGCCTTGGGGCATAAAAGGAGTGGGGGCCCCCAGGTCCCAAAATATTTTCCAAATAAAATGAACAATTTCTTTCAAAGTAAATTCTTTTTCTTTTATTAGTATTTAACAAATATATATATTATATATATATAATTATAATCGGAAACAAGAAATTAAATTTAAGTGTTGACAAACGGAACCTTCCGAGCTTTTTTCGCCGAAAAATTAAATAATAATATTTGATAAGTTCGCTGAAATCCAGTTCCCGAAGTAAATCGCTTTATTTTTATTCTATTGGCCACTTTCGACGAGACGGCGGAGTGACAGTGCATTTGTAATTTGAAAGATTTTTTTCCCAAGTCACTTTTGTGGAGGCCCATCTTTTGTGGAGGCCCCGGGGCTATCGCCCCGGTTGCCCTCCCCTAAATCCGGCCCTGATGAAGATTAACAGTTCATTTAACCAAACAATGAAAACATTAATAAAATATGTAATTTAGAAAATACCTACCTATAATACCTAATGATTATTTTTGCAAAATTATATTGTTGAAACATTGATTAAATATACAATCAATGGTTGAAATTAATTTTATGATTGCATTTTTTAATTATGCGTATTAAAACTTAAACATTTTAAAATAGTTTAATGCTAATACATATTATAATATAGCAAAATAATAAACAATACAAGATGATATTCCAAAAAAATAATTTGAAAGAACATGCCAACAATTAAGTTTTTAATTATAGTATTTATATAAATAAGGATTAAAAAATAACAATATATAGTTAACGTTTTTTTTTATCTTTATGGATAATATATATGTATTATGTTTTATAATATAATATAATGTTAAATTATGCTTAATGTTTAATCAATAAATATTAATTTAAAAAATCGTTATAATATGACGTACCTACTGTTACAGTTCACCACCAAAATGGTTCTGAAAATCATTTTAATCGACATATAAATCTACATCTCACGTATTCATTTCAACAGCCACCATCGTCAAATCATTCACACCAAAGAGGATCTCCTATTTATATACCTCAAAATCGTAAGTAATTTTTAATCAAATTCTATCATAAACAATTTTAATATGTATTTTGTATAACTTTTTTCTTCTTTTTTTTTTACAGCTTCGGAAACTTCGTCCCTCGACGAACTTTCTCAAGATTCTATAATGATGTGTTCAGTGGGCAGAAATAGTGACCCAGTATGAGATGAAGAACGTGGTGGAACGAACAATCATCCACCACACTGATTTCGTATATGTATTAACGATTAAGATAAAAAAAAAATAATAATAATTTTAAAATTAGTTTTACTGTGATATAATCATAACTGAGATTTACTTATGGATATAGATTTTGTGTTTCAATTAATATGCCTTTATATTAAATAATACGTTTTATAGAAACTTTAAACGCGGGAACTCATTATATTATTGTAAACGTTAAAATAGCACACAAATAATATCTATTGGCCCAACTTATATTAAATATACCTACGTAGGTATATATAGTTACCATTAGTTAAGCTCAAGGGAACAACGATAACCTTCTTGCACTGTACACTGCTTATTACCTATATATACTTGTTAATTATAAATTTATTTCATATACGATATACCTATATTATAATATAATATTATTATGTATTTAGAATAACAGTATGATAAACGTAGAAAATGATTATTGAAACTATATAAATTGAAATAATTTTTACATTATAAAATAAATGTGTGTGGGGGGAGGGGGTTGGTATATTTTACAGATTTTTTTCTAAATATTATATACCTACTGGCTAGTGGCTACTATATATAGTACCTATATACATTATAAAAAAAAAATATGATATTATTTGGAATATGATTTTCTTATACCTACGTTAAAATGCTCGTTCTCCGTCCGTTACTATACATTTTTGTAGTATAAAACGTTCCTATATACACAAACACAATTTACTTTTTCAAAACCACCTAAAATATTTTATTGTTATCTAAATGAAATTAAATAATTTTATTAGTTTTAAGTATAATATTTACTTTTATTGGTTCTTCTTTTATCACTTTACAGCTAGTGACGTCTTGAGTATTATACATATATGCGCAAATTTCAGGGGGTCTAAGGGAGCATAGCTCCCCAAAATTAATAATTAACCCCCCAACTTGTGTTTAGAATAAAAATTACATAGGTATACATTAGATACAAATTTACAAGGTCGTATTTATAGTGAGGGGCTTAAGCTCTCTCACTATTTTGAACCAATTTGCGCTTATGGTATTATATATAAATTTTTGCATTATTGGATATCATATAATAATATATATATTAATATTATATAGGTAGATATAATAATATTTAAACCGTATTTGTATGTTATTCAAGTGTCGCGATCAATGGAGAAGTCCGCGATGAATAATATTATTAATTGTATTTTATTTATATTGTTTTTGTTTTATTTTATTTTATTTTATTTTATTTTTTTTTTTTGTTCAATTAATGGACTCGATGAAAATGTTTCTTTCGGGTCCCAGAATTTGCAATTAAATTGTTAGTAGTTGTTTAATAAGTATATGTTATATATATATTTATACACTATTGTAATTTGTAACCTATTATAACTCTATTAGTTATTTGATTATAGACTAGGTACTATAATAGATATTGTAAATTATTATAATCAGATGCTTCAAAATTGTTATTATTATTTTTATTATTATTATTATTATTATTATTATTATTATTTTTATTATTATTATTATTATTATTATTATTAATGATTTGATTTTGTGGAATGTAAATTTGTATTTAATATGTTGACATATTATTGTATATAATATAATAAAATATAGTAAACACGCTTAATTATAATTCATTATCTATATACGAATAATTAATTTAATTTAATATATTTTCTCAAATAATAATATTATAATATGATATACGTATTATTATAACGTAGTTAAAAATTTCACTCTTTTATAATTCTTTAGTGTTACTTGTTACATGTTTCGGTCTTTGTATTTTATTATTATTTATTATTTTCCTATTACATTAAATTAATACCTAATGTAATCTTATTAATATTTTTGGATTTTCTGTACAGAATTAATATTGAGCCCGGTTACGACTCATTTTTGGTATAATAATACTATACCTTACCTTACGGGCAAAAAAGGTCAAATTTTTTTTAAAAAAAATAATGAAGTTTCTTACAGAGCATATTTTTATGATTTTATGAAGTCCTATTTACAAAATTAAAATCATAACAATTGTCATAAATGATTAAATTTATTCAAAATGTTGGTATTTTTTATCGTATTATTTTGATTTTATTTGCAATTAAATTAAAAAAATAAATAAATAAAAATTCAACGTGCCCTATAAAAAGTTTTTCCTGAAATATCATGGTTTAATATTATGCCATCGCATTATATACTTAGAAATTGCCTAAATTTTACTCCTTAATAAATAGTCGCAACCGGGTTCTTAAAAATATATACACATAACACATAAGGCAACATGAAAAAAAAAAATAAAAAAAAATACGTATCTATTACTCGACAATATTATTGATAACAAGACGACAACACGTTTCGAATTTCACATATTATTTCTTTGGTATTCGGTATTAATCATTGATTATATAGAGACAATTCTATGATCAATCGGTGGTATTAATGTTATACACTTTTGCCAGGAGAGTCATTTAGACGGTTCAATGTGTCCAACGGAACTACTAACTTAAAAAATGTTAACAATTGTCCCGCCATTAATGCTCGAATGCGTCGTTTTCATATTATATTATAATAAAAATAAAATATGTATAATAGTATAATATTTTATTTCGAGTTTTTGTTTATTTTTGAGAATATATACATAAATATTTTTTTATTTTTTTTTTCTAATAGTCTGGTGAAATGTCAAAATTGGCCTGCCTAAAAGTTCGCACACCAGGAAAAAAACTGAAATAACTCCCCGCCGACTGTTGTAATATATTCTATATGAAATGTTTGGTCACACGCGATTAAAGTCGACAAAAGTATAGTTAAATATTGTTTAAGCATATTAAATACGTGTTATAATATATTGCATTCACGAAAATGTACCGATAATTACGAATAATTACACGTTGGTATACTTAACGTCCTAACCTAACATAACCTGTAGGCAGGGAGTACCCACGGGGGATTTCTGGTCTAGACCCCCCAATTGAAGTAATAATTATACCTACCTATTATAAAAATTAACATTTATTTTTTATTTTTAGTATTTAATTCAATAACATTTAATATGATTTTTGAACCCCCCCCCCCCCCCATACAAAATTCCTGGGTACGTCCATGCCTGTAGGCACCAGCTACATCTAAACTCAAAATGATACGTTATTCATAATTTGTTTGTTTATGAATATATTTTAATATTTATATGTTTAGGCTATAATAATTAGTAGGTACTTAACTCCTAAGAGCTAAGAGATACAATATAAATTATAAATTCGTAATAATTATTAATTACACAAATACTTCGTGTTATAATTTATTATATATTAGTAAATTAGTTTTTTTTCTAATATACCCGTGTATGGTTAGTGATTACTGATTAGAGTAACATATTTGTTAGTTACTCGAAAACAAAATTTATATTTAAATATACGAGTATTACTTGTAAAAAAAAACAATTCTATACGCTCTTCCCACGAGATTACAACTCTAGTAAATAGTGCATATTTCTATTTGTGACTATAATTACACGTGAAAAAAAGCTGCACAAATAATTTTGGTCAAATTTAAAAAAAAATATTCGTTTTTTTTTTTATATCTAATAATTTCAACAGATTTTTACAAACTCGCGTAATTAACACTATATTGAATTTAATATACGTTACACTAACAAATCACTTTTCTATACGTGCATATGATTATGATATATTTAAAAAATCACAATTACCTACATGTATAAATCCTAGGACTTCTAATTTTGAAAAAAATTCCGACTGCGAACTATAATATTATAATTCGGTTCCTTTTCCATGTTGCGATATTTTGTATTTGGTTTTCGATGAAATTATTAAAATATTTCGTTTTTGTTGACGGATTGTTTTTTTTCTTTTTTATAATAATAGAAAACAGCATATTATTATAAATATTGTTATTATTTATTTAATAATAAATTTAATTTTATTTAATTGTAATTACCGTGGTCCAATCGAACGACGCGCTACTGGTGGCAAAATAAACTCGCGCTTTTTATCGACCTACTTACATTTTTTTAGTTTAAAATTTTTAAACGTTCGGTTATTTTTTTCATAATTTAAACACAACAAGGATAGGTACCTTAGTTTATCTTAATCCAATCACTCCTTTTATCTAATTAAACACAAAGAATTTGTAATTAACTTATCTATAACGTGTTAACGTTACTACGTTTTTTTTTTTTCATCTCTATCGTTCGGAAATGAATGCATTTAATGACGCATTTCTGGTGTAACTGTCATCCCGTGATAACGGATCAGCTGATAAATTGTTATTGTTCGTGAATGTTCGCATTTTATTAATAAAAATATAGCTACAGTTTTGTTGAGTTTTGCAATTTGCAATTTATTTTCCTTTCTACGTGACTGAAATAGTAACGTATTATCGCAATATTTGGATGGTTTAAAATAATTATTTTGCAAATCTTACGTTTACTTTTACGTTACCGTACCGTTTTCATCTGTGACAAGTGACAACATTGAAATTGGCATCAAACGCAACCTACCTAGTTTATTTTTTTTATACAGTAAACTCTTCACTCTTCTTGTTTCTAGTGTCATTAATTTATTATTAACAAAGAAGATTAAATAAAATTGTTACATTCCATCCACACTAATATATTATAAAGTAAACTTAATTAAATTTTAACAATACTAATAAAACAATGACCAATGAGTTATTCGTGTTATACGCGACATAAAAATCATAATCAATTTCTTAACACAAGTGGCGGGTTGTTGTTGCAGTCATGTACCAGAGTGAACGACAAAGAATTCCGATGAAGTTCAGACATAAAGAAGATCGAGTTCCAGAATCGCTTTTTTGTTTGTGCTTAAAGTATGTGTCACGTAACTTAGATACGTTATGTTACGAGAAGCCAGAAGGATATACATTACACGAAGGATTGGCTTTACCGAGTGAAATATGCGAGCCATTTATTGAGGCGTATCAAAACCATGGCGGTGCAATTTTTGATTGTTTTGCTCATCTGTTTGAAGATGTCACTAAGACAAATTTGAGGTCGGTTCATATACGCAATTCAAGCATTACAGATGATGGTCTTGAATATCTTTTGCGCCATGACTTGTTTGAACTTACACTTACAAACTGTCAGAATCTCACACATAAGACGTACATTAATATATTCAAACATGCTGTCAACCTACGATCTTTGACCATTGGTCCAAACGTACAAATAACTCCTTATAACAAGCTCTCAAACTGTTCACTATCTTTAGATGATATACCCATGAGAATTAATAAGAAAGCACCAAATCTTAAACATTTAGTACTACGGGCAATTTCAGAATCACCATACACTAGTGACAACATATTTCTAGGTGTTATGCTTGATAAGCTTCATCAGCTTAGGGTTTTAGATCTCTCATATTGCTTGGGTGTTGGAAGTTTACGGTATGTAAGTAGGCTTATCAATTTACATACATTAATACTTTTTGATGTGCCCCATTTGCAAGACAATGATGCAATAATTGCTATTTGTGCACTACAGTCCCTAGTGTAAGTATTATACAATTTTAACAAATTAAATAGAACAATATCTATTTTTATTTATTATGTATTTAGTGTATTAGATATATCACAAACAGAATCTTATCCAGATCAAGGTGTTTATAAAAATGAAAATAAAGTCTTATCTCGAATTATCAAATATCTACCAAATCTTATGTCTTTAGATATATCTGGAACAAACTTGGCTGGAAAGGGTAAGATATTTTATTACATAGAAAATATAGATTTATAATATATATATTATTATATAGGTACTGCAGAACATTCTGTGTGCGAGTCATTGAGTGGCAAGAAGTCAGACATTCCTGGTTTAGAACTTCGTGTAGATAATCCTTTAGAATTCTTAGGTTTATACCATACCATGCACAATGCTTGCCGGCGGCATGATATTCCCGCAAAAATTGTAATATATTTATACATTTTTTATCAATTAATATGTCAACATTTATTCTTATACCATTTTAATAGATCAGTGGTGATGCCAATGAAGAACAAATATTTAATGCTGCTGCTTCATGCATAGATAAACCAAAACTTCTCCAAAATATTTTAAATGACCTTTATCATTTATTGAGGTACGACCAATGTACACGGGTTGATCAAGCTCTTGATATAGTTTTAGAAGCACTTACCAGATATGTAAAAGAGAAACTAATTCAAATTTCTGGGAGGTTTGTATTTACAAGGTTATATTTTATAATTTATAAATCAATACATTTGTTATTTAATGAAAATCATTTTAGCGCCACTCTTTTTTACATTGTGAAAAATAAAGATCGACCATTGTTATTAAATGATATTACAGTGAAACGTCGTATTATAACTACATTATTAACTGGAATGGATTTTCACAATTATGATGAAACAATGATGCGTAATGGATGCCTGACTTTGTGTCAGTTACGAATACCTCAAGATGTTGTAAGTCTAAATAAATTTATCACTAATCTGATTATCAAAAATTAAAAAAAAATTTTAATTAATATTTTTATTTTTATTAATATATTAGTGTTTACATTAATTATTTTAATTCTTTAGTAGTTAATAGTATTTTAAAATTGTAATAAAAAATATTACTATAAAGTTATATTAAATAATTTTAATCTAGATATTTAATAGTTTAAACTTCTTAAACCCATATAATAACCTATAAACCTATTAGTATATTAATATGTACATAATATACAAATTAAATACCTATAAATTCATTAATAGTTTCAAATTACATTATATGATTATTTTAAATATCATTTTTAGATGTTTGAATTTAAACGTTTAGTACACATGTTACTTCATATTGTATCTACTAGTGATCATGAAGGATTTGTTCAGAGAATTGGTATTTATTTATTAAATTCTGTTGCATGTCAAGTAAATAATAAACAAAAAAATCAACTTGGAGATGCTGGTGCAATTAAGGTATTAATTATACATTATTACGATGCGATTTTCAAGACGTTAATTTTAACTTTAAATTTAGAAAATGATGGCAATAATCAAAGATAGGCTTCATCGAAGAGTATGTGATGATGTTCTTGAGGTAGCTTGGTCAACAATGTGGAATGTAACAGACGAAGCACCAACAAATTGTAGACGTTTTTTGGATGGAAATGGAATGAAATATTTTACTGGATGTTTATCGGTAAAAACTATAATAAAATTGTTTTAGCATAAATTATATTAATTAATAATTATATTGTTTGATTTCAGAGTTTTCCAGATAAAAATGAATTAATGCGTAACATGATGGGTTTATTAGGTAATGTCGCTGAAGTAAAAGAACTCCGACCTAGACTAATGCAGACTCCTTATATTAAAGTTTTTTCTGAACTTTTATTTTCCACACAAGATGGAATTGAGGTAAAAATATTTACAATTAATTTATAATATAACATTATAATATAAATTGTGTAAACCTTTAGGTTAGTTATAATGCTGCTGGAGTGATTGCACATTTGGCTTCCGATGGTCAAAGATCATGGATTATAAAAACACCATCAAGATATAAAGTATTAAATCGAATGACAAAAGCTATACAAAATTGGAACTTAGATGCTGATCGAAATATTAATTATCGTTCCTTTGAACCAATATTACAGCTTGCACAAGTTAAACATACACCTGAATGTGCCCATTGGGCAGCATGGGCTTTAGCAAATCTAACTAAAGTGTATCGTAAGTATTAATATAAATGAAAATAATTTACAAATTGATTTATATTTTAGACATTTATAAAATAGAAATACATTAATTTAAACCATTTACAAATTTATATTGCAATATCTTTTTATATATTTATTTATTGACTTACAAAATTATTAATTTATATATTATTTATATATTTATTTATTGACTTACAAAATTATTAATTTATATATTATTTATATATTTATATAATTATATTTCAGCTGAAAAATACTGTTCAATAGTGATAGCTGAAGATGGTTTGAGAATCATGAGCGAGTTGCTTGAAGAACGGAGTTTACTTAATCATAACAGTATGCCTGGTATAGTACATACTTTAGCTCAAACTGTCATTAATCAATGCTTAATGTATATGAAAAATACTGTAGAAGAATCGCACCGTGGAATCACAGTGAATCCACAGTGAAATTAGTGAGAATGTTTTTTCTTCACCTTACAAATACTACAAAAATTTATTATTTATTTATATGTTTCAATCCTTTTATAATGAATGAAGAATTGAAAAAATGGTTACTTATATTTTTTTGAGAAATTGTATTTTATTGTTGTATTATTTCTTATAATAACGTATTTAGAGTATAATATTACACTTAACATTTCAAAAAAATAAAACCATAAACTAACTAAATTGGTATAATTAATTGTTAATTGTTAAGCAGTTATATTACTATTATTCATAAATTATATTATAAATATGTGTGAAAGTTGTATAAGTTAGATTGAATGTTAAATGTTAAATGTTTATAAATGTATATTTTATATATATATATATATATATATATACATGCACGCACGCACACACACACACACACACACATACATATATATTTATGTATATGTACATGTATGTATATTATATTTATTTTTAAGACAAATGTCCTTTTATGTATAATATAGTCTAACCTCTAAAAATTGTTTTCCTTTTTTTTTTTTATATAATCCACATTTATTATTATTACTTTAATGTAATTATTTATATTGTTTATATTTAATTTAAATAATTGTGATAATCGTGAAACATCAATAATTAATTGCATTTTTAAATAAATGGTTAACACAATATAACATTGTAATGTTTTCCAAAATGAAATTATATTATATTACTAAAGGAAAAATACATTCATTACTAAATATAAAATATAAAAATAATCATGATCATATGCGATTCCTTTCTTACGGTTACTTATTATTGAAATTTTATATTGATAAAATATAAAAAGTTTTTTCTTTGTATATATTACTTGTTTATAATAAATAAATATATCTTTAGTAATTTGACGAATAAATTAAAAATCAAAGAATTAATGTTCACATTATTTTATTTAGATACGAGGCGTCAGAAATCTCGAGAACGGTACTGATCATGATTGTGAATTTTATAACAAAAATTAAATGTAATACAATACATAATTTTTTTATTTTAATTAAATTAATATTTATGATATTGTAAAATACAATAATTTAGTATTATAGTAATGTGTATCAGTAGTAACTATTTAAAAAGGATTTATTATAAAGTAAAAACTAAAAGTATATAAGAATTTATTTTGGAATTTACAATTTTGTGATGTGTAGCCAATTTTATTCAATGTTATAATATATTTATTGCAGTATTACTTTTGATATACCTAATTTAATACGTATTTATCCTTTATAAAATAAAAATATTTGTTACATTCCATTTCATTACGTATTTCAGAATAAATACGGTTAATAAATATTTTTTAATTGACAACATTAGTGTAAAAAATTATAAATTTTTTGAAAAGTTTAGTATATTTAATTATGCATAATGCACAATAGTCTTACTTTTATATTTTAAAAGCAAGGATTTTACTGTCTACTATGTATTAACACACATATATACCTAGAAGTTAGTTTTATATTTACCTTTGTGGATATTATTCTTTATTTTGGGGACCTCTTTTATATGATTGATTCAAGAAATTCGTCTTTTAGAAATTAAAATAATGACTGGTTCCTGTCAATTGATTAAAAATAATATAGAAACAGTGGCATAACTAGTTTTCAGTAACCCATAGCCAGACTATGTAATGGGACCTTTTGTAAAAAAAAAAAGATATATATAATATTAAATATGAATATTAAAAGTACATTTGTAGATGTAGTATTGAACCTCCAAATTTGTTCAAAAACTTATAATATTCCTTAACACAAATTTGCTACTATGAAATTTAAACTATTTTGTAAAAAAAAAATTGTCTTTCTTTAGTGTTGGCAAATTATTAAAATTTTGTCTATGTTTTTTGTATTCAGAATTCCTATATTTGACAATTTTTTGTACCTATGCTATAGAATTTTAAATTGTTAATTAGTTCTATTGCCTATGTTTTGTATATTTCATTATCTAATATAATAAATCCTATTATAACATATCAATATTTTTTTTCATTTTTATCATTTTTTGTTAGTAGCCGTGGCATTCACACGCTTTGCCCAACCGATTTTTACTCCACCGTATAGAAATATGGATTTATAAGAATTAAGAATATAATATAATATATAGGTAGGTCATTAAAATATAAAGATATCACTATCACTATAGGTAAATTAATGTTAATATTATTATAATTTATACAAATACTTATTTTAATTATTAACATTTTCATTAATGAATATTATTTTTATAATACGAGTAGATACCTAGGTGCTAGGTATTAGTCATTAGATGATGAAATGAATAGTAATTAAAATAATTATATTGTAGGTATACTCGTATATTCGTTAATAAATACATAGGTAATATGAAAACATAATTATTCAATCTTAAAATAAGAATGTTATATTTTTGTCATTTCATAAATATTATAGAAATTAAATGAATAAGCAGGTAGGTACTTATAATTATACACTTATAAAATTATAAATTATAATATTATTATACAGCCATAAAGGTAGGTAGTATAATATTGATTGGTGAGTAAGTATTGATCATTTAATTATATTTATAGAAATTTGGTAGTACATTTAGGTTTAGACATATTATACATTTTAATATTTTATTAATGTAATATAAGTAGCAAGTAGGTATACTTATATTGGTGAATAATATTCATAGAATTCAATTTCGTAAAAATAATAGATACTATTTTAGTAGGTATTTGGATACTATAGCTATATATTGATTACTTTGTCCTTGAGGGAAAATAACATGTTTTTGTGAATGTACGTCAATGGACAATAAATGATAAAATAGGTAACTAAAATATTCGGATCAACTAAAATAAAATACTAGGAATGACTGATAACATCAAATTTATATTATTTTATTATATTGTAATGTATTTGGCACGTTCCAGACTATAGTCTAACAAGTTCAGTAACAGTAGGTAAAATAAACAATAGTATATACTTATACAGTTATACCTACTATAGGTGTAAGGTATTATTATTTATAATATGTTTATCCGTGTAATTATTTATTTTATTCAATTCCTACCTGTTATTTATTCATATTATTATAATATGATTAGGTAATGTAAATACGTAGTAAAAATATACTAAAGTAGAATTTGTAATTTGTAAACAATTTATACAATAATTGTACTTTATATTAAAAAAAAAAAAATTAATAAATAATAGGTACATTTATTCGTATTATATCTTATATATATATATATATATATATATACAGGTTTAGGCGTTAGCCATACATGTTAATTAATAATTCATATAAAATAAGATAGTTTCCAAATAACAAAATATTTAAAATACTTTTAAAATTTGTATACACTATTATCGATAGGTATATACCTATTTACTTCTTTTTATAGATTTTTGAAATAAGTAGAATTTTTGAATATTTAGATAGAATTTCCTAGGCAATTGTAACATATATAATTCTTATATAATTATCAATGTTTTCCAATTACGAACTGAATTATATTTTTCTTTTTAAACTTATTTAATTTACTAACCTACCTATTTACATATAGGTATTTTAAAAGTTCATGTCTATACGTTAATTAGTCATATTTCAAAAAGATTTGTACCTATTTTTTTTCTTGTGGTCATTTAATGAAAAAAACAAACATATATTTAATAACTTGATTTCAAATATTTGTTATATAAAATTACAGGTATAAACCTATTATATAATAATATGCAGATATTATGTTTTATTATATAAACTTACCTAATTAGTAATTATTAGTTTTGTAATTTTGTGTAGGCATTAGTGGTAGGTATAGTTGATTTGCACCATTGGCAATAAATTGTCAATTATTACCTATTGTTTAAAATACGAACATTCGAGTTCAAGGTTAAAATTTTTATAACTTCATTATTAAAAAAATATATCAAGTGTTACAGTATTTTTTATTCTAATTAAATTATGTTATTACTATTAAAATGTACAATTATGTACAAGTAATAGTAGATACATAGTATAATAATATGAAATTATTCTTAGTCTATATTTTGTCTTGTTAAATATTTTTTTAAATTTTAATACGTGCTTTGTGTACTTTGGTATATTTTTATTTTTTATTATGAAAAATTTTAATATATCTACTTAATATAGTATTATCTCTAGAATTAATATTTATACGATATATACCTAACCTATTTAAATATATTTTTTTAATAACTAGTACAAAATGGTACCTAAACCTAAGTGCAGTGACGGATCTAGAGGTCCAAGGATCCGGATCCAAGGGGGGGGCGAATTTCAAAAATATTTCTTTCTTTAAAAGTATTTGTTTATTACTTGTGATTCTACCTCATTAAGATCAATAAAACATAAAAAAAACTCAGTCCAATGATCGCTCTGTCAGTCCCCCCTCAAATCCGCCACTGCCGAAGTGTTGGTATAAGGAATAACTCAAACTTTTTAAGTGTCAACGGATTACTATGTGACCACTGGTCAGATTGTGTTTAGACACGTTTGATGTTTAGTATTTATTTAGTAACATGATGATGATGATTCATGATTATAAATTATGATGATGTTAATAATAATAAATAATTATAATACCCATATAGTAATATGACGTTATATTTTTGCAGCGGTGGCGATGGAATTCCGCGAGTAGGAGGTACATGTGCGTGTGTGTATTTCCGAGACGTCGTCGTCGTCGTCGTTCGTGACGCTCCAAGTCGTAACAAGTAAAAATAGTGATTGGCCACCGTCAACACCACAAGTTGGGCTACACTGTGTACATTGTAATATTATAATAATTATTGTTAATCGAGAAAATAGAGTAGGAAGAAGAAAAAGAAGAAGAAGACGAAAAATAGAGAGGAAAAAACATGTACAATAATAATATTAAATAGTTACGTCGTCGCACATTGAGCGTACGTACACACAATATATAATAATAATAATAATAATAATAATATGTATAATAGTATAATATGCACTACATATAATAATAATAATAATAATAATAATATATACGTGAATTAAATACACACATCAGCTGTCGGCGGCGTATTTATCTGTGATGCGCTCGTGCGTGTGTTTGTGTAATTCGTGTTTATTGCTATTCCCGTCGGTCCATTTAAAAACGTATTCTTGACGTGTCCTTTGCCGATCCGCGCGGGTCAGTTTGATAGCATTTGCCGCGCGTGAGCAACGCATTTAACGACGCATTTCACACACACACACACACATACACACGACGAGCACTCAACGTAATTTAACAATAATAATATTATATTCACATTAATTTATTTAGACATTTTTTAATAACATTTATTTTTTTAATATTCATCACGAAACGAGACGTCTCCAACCACCGCGTTCTGGTCTTTAGGACAGTCGGTACATATTTATATAAATTATAATATATTTAAATACATTTTTTTTTTTTTTATTTATTTTACATTTATTATTTATAATTTTATTTCCTATAAATCTAACTATTAATTTATATTACGAAATATAATAATAACGTACAAACGAACTTACATTATATAGTATACAAAACTATAATATATAGTGTACTTATCTGGAAACAAAGTCATTTTCATTGTTTCGAAGTCATCGTCGTTCCAGTTGTCGAGGACCTAACGACTCGATATACTTCACCGTCGTCTGTAACTGCAGTAAAATCGTCATCGGATGACGTTAAGTAAGCGTTAAATAAAACATATTAGATATAAATATTGTGTTTGTGTATATTATTATTATTTATTTATCGTAATTGATAACACAACCTGCCGTAATTGTGTATGAAAACAAAAAAGATGCGTTTGAGCTTTGAGCGAAAAAAATTAATATTTTAATATAATAATTTTTATTTTTTAAGACGTTTGTCGCCTTGTCGGGTGCTGCGAAAATGCGTAATGCGCATCACGAACTACGTGATACTATTGGTAATAATTGGTAAATAATATTGTTGGTCGTAACGCGCTGTTTTCGTTGTCCATGTTAATGTGACGCGAAAAAGCTCTTTCCAAAGTGACGGATGATGTACCGCTGTATGTTACTATTCTCGTTTTTTCCATGATTGTTTCGATCTTCGCTTCTTCGATATAATTTGTACTTTTGTAATCATAGTGCGACCACCGACAACACTGTGATGGTTATTATTCGATTTAAAATTAATATTTTATAACATTCATTAGGTACATAATAATATTATATAATATCGTAAATTCGTAACGGATAGGTTATTTTTATGATATACCTACCTATTGCTTGTTTAATTTTCAATAATCAAAATACATTATTTAATTATAGTTTTCATTTATCGATAAAAACTATAGCCTCGTGAGTCTTGACGCTCTTAAGTTTCAAATTATGATAATAATAATAATGAAAAAATTAAAAAAACTGAATGTGTTAAACGAAAGGTATGATTTTATTTTATTTTATTTTATTTTATTTTACGTAAGAATTAATATTATTATTATTTGTGTGTCTAAAGTTTATTTAAATTGTACATCACACAAATATATTAATTAGATAATATTATTTAGTTTTAGTTTATGCAAGAAATATAGGTATATATAGATATAAGTAATATAATACGAGAAAAAAATGTATTACAATTGATGTTGGGGTCATTAATTGAACATAATACTGCAGGATGATAGACAATTTTATAATATAAAGTACTTTTGTGTTTTATCACAACATAATTTTATAACATTGTAATATTTTATTATTATTGATAATTTAAATTTTTAAATTTCTCTAACTGACTAATTGATTTTTATGTCAAGTTACGCTATCTGTCGACTATCATAACAGGATGTTTTGAAATTAATTTAAATTCATATTTACTATATTATTATTTTATCAATATTATTATCTTATATTCTTATTCATTTTATCTATTCTATAGTAAAAGTACTATTTGGAATGTGAGTAGTTACTAGTAAAGTAGTAACTTATAATTCCCACGCAGGTAATAATACACCAAAATTACATTTAAAATATAGCGAATCTAATAAATTATATTTAGTTTAATTTTTTATTATAATTTAAAAGTATACAGCATATCGTAGTATATTATACTTATACCAATGATTTTATAATATACCTATTATTATTATTTGCTTATACATAAATTGTAAATTAAATGTTAAAATGTCTAAAATACAATACAAATATAATGCCCTATTTTAAAATTTTTTTATTATGTTTTATTATATTTTTTTATTTAATGTAATTTTAACAAATAAAATATGATTTCATTTTTCCATATAGATCTAATGAAATTTATAATTATATTTATTTGTACACAGTTTTTAACGTTACTAAATACACAATATTTATAAAATCATTTAGCTGACGTACGTTACAAAAATGAAACGAAGATTTTGTCATAATATAATATATTGTATAATATCCAATTAAACAATGTGCAATGTCCAAATGTTTTATCTAATGAAAACAGAACTACTAAACATCATTCAAATAATATATTGTTCCATGCCTTTGCATTTTTAAATGATTGTTATTTTATGATTCCACCTTTGATCGGAGGCGGGATTGGCTAAATGGATTCATAAAATATTGGCAGGATTTTATTATAGTATAATATCTTGCAATCAGGTAAAAATTATACTATTAGTAATAACTAATAATATGAATATATGATTATTAATTATCATACTGTGAGAAATTGTATACGAATGAATAAATAGGTAATACCTAATTATTATAAATCCAGTACCTATGTTATATTTAATAAATTCGGTTATTATTATATGTACAATGAAAGATTTAGATAAATAATACTTATATTTTTTTGTTTTTTCATAATACACATAAGAGAAATTTCATTTTTAGATTTTGAGCGAAGCGAAAAATATATTGATTTTTATAATGATGTGTGTCTTTTTTTATGTTTCTATGTCTGAAGACATTTTTTCGACACGAAATAATGCTCCGATTATCATGAATAGCATATTATTTTTCCCGTTGGAAAGTGGATCGTGGATGTAATTAGTACTTTATTTAAGACATTTTTCGAATTTAGACCTAAAATTAATCCTATGCGATAGGAAAAATTTCCAAAAAATGATGAAGAAATGGCCTTTTTCACGGAAATTGAAATTTTAACGAATCGATTTCAACATTTTACGATAACTCAGGAAATTTTGAACTTATAGAGACTTGAAATTTTTTTCGTGTTCATATATGTTCATATATGTGCAATAAATTTTTTTCTATAAAATATAGAACTTTGAATATTTCCTAAAATTCTCGTTTTTATTTATAGGTATAATGTTTGACTAAATTGATAATTTTGCGTTTTAAGGTCTGAAAACTTTACTGAAGTATACTCCAAAATATTAGAAAAATCCCAAGTCTCAATTTTTTTATAGCTGTTTTAAGTTGATATTTTTAGTGTTATCGAAAATCTAAGAATTCATATATGTATTCTTCTTTTTATTTCTCAATACTTTTACGATTAATAAAAAAGACAAATTTTTTTTATTGAAGCTTAAATACATATTATTTAACTTAGTTCCAAATAATTGTGAATATACATATACGATTTTTTTTTTTTTTTTTGTAGTTATGTTTGAAGAATAAAAAGGTGAGCTGACACTGCTGTGGATGAGATATAGAAATAAAGAATATAGTGTTGAATTTTGATTAAAATTTAAATGCAATCATAAATTGCATATAATCATTACATATAATCATTGAGAAATCATTATTTTCGAAAAACAAATTTGAACGAACTACTGTCAAATTTGGGTATTTTTGGGCGACTCATTTAGAGGTTTTATGGACATTTATATTGAATACAAGTTGAGACTGATAAATGTAATAAATTCAATCAATATAATATATATTATCTGATGAGCTTCGGTCAAAATCGTATTTCCGAGTGCAATGATTTATCATTCCACTCAAATTTTATTCAAAATTCAACACTATATCCTCTTTAGATCTGTACCTCTTCCACTGCAATATTAGCTCTTCTTTTTACTTTTTTAATCTTTATTTTAAAATTCAATTAATTACTTTAATAATAAAAAAACAAATAAAATATACTATATACATTTGCATTCATAATTAATAATATAATTAAGTTATAAATGAAATAACTTGAATTTATAAATCGAGAAAAAATAAAAAGTATATCACGATTTATGGGTCTATCATTGAATTTTGTAAATATTTAATACTAATAATTTAATTTACTAAAATACTAAGTAAAAGTTAATATAGAAATATAGAAATACATTGCTACATTAGAATAAACATATGAATTATTAATTTATAAATAATTACTTATTGTAACTCTTAAGATTATCACATATTTATATTATAAATATGCGTTTTATATACCTACTACCCCGCCTACTACTAAATAAAAATATAAATATAGATATTTTTATTAAAATAAAATTTATAAATCATAATCAAAGTATAATAAATATATGCATAGTAAAAAAAAGATATAACCAGCAATAAAAAAAAATATATATATATACTATATAAGTATGATACTCGTATAATATATTATATGTAGAGCACAAATAGTCACACCTCACAGCTCAATTCCGAAGTTTACATAGGTAATAATAATTTACGAAACCACATTTATGTTTCTCATTTTTAATATATATAAATATTGTTGTAAATAAATAGGTATTTATTATTAAATTTTTTATTTAAATATATTAATTCAAGTTATGAACATTATTTATTATCAATTTAATTACATTTCATTATTTTGATTATGCATATAATTTTATATTACAATGAATTATAAATTATGTAATATCATACATATATATATATATTTATTATTAGCCATGTAGATATTGAATATACGAGTATAATAAAATGAGTGAACTTTATTAGTAGATAGTAGAGACCTAAATAGTTAACAATTTTAAAGAAAATATAATTTAAGTATAGTGGAATTTTTTTTATAAATATGTTAATTTATATATTATATATGCATATGTTATCAAAATATTAAGTTCGAATTTAAAAAAAAAAATATTATATACCTATCTACTTTAAAATATTCTTCTTTGATAAATACCTAGACATAACAAAATGGGTAACCCGAATTCATTTGTTGAAAAAATCCATGTAGGTACTTATTTCAGTTTTCAGCACGTATTATATTTTTTGCTCGTAAATATCAAACCACTACGGCACTACTATAACACTATTAAATATAAATGTATACATTAATATAGGCATTAAATTAAATGTAATAATTATATTATATTCTTAAAAGTTTATATTTACATACACACACGTCACACATACTCACATATTACATTATCCATACAAGAACAAAAAGTCACAAATTTAATAGGTATATTTTCAATTATATCTATGTATAGTGTATTATGTATTAGTAAATAGTAGATATTTTATATAATGTAAACATATTGATATTATTTTGAATATTATAATACAGTTACTGTCGTTCTGTAATTTCTATTAGATTATAGTATCAGTAACTTGATTTTGATTTTCTTTTAGTTATGTATGTAGTTTGTTTTTATATCCAAATATCCAATGCTTATGTTATATTATTTAAATTAAACATTGCATTTACATGTAACTTCAAATTAAAATATTTCATTTGTATTAAATAATTTTGCTGATTTATAATTTTTCTAAATATACAGGTATTATGAGTAATTTAATACTTTTTCCATTTTGAGTCGATCGGTCAGTCGAATAATTATGCTATTATAATATTGTATTTTGTATTATATTATATTATTATTATTATTATTATTATTATTATTATTACAATATTATAATGTTATTTATTGTTATCTACAAGTTCTTCGATAAGAGGGCATCGTGAAATAACAGCACTCTCGCGTATTCTACGAACTGTTGTCTGTTAATTTATATCTCTTATATATTATTATGATGATATTGTTAATGAATAAAAAGTCCGGAATTAATAAAATATAATACATATTATATGTGTATAACATTTATATGTGTATAACATTACCCGTGTAGCTGTGTATAATATTATGTAGATTGTAGATATGTTTACCGCAATTTAGAATTTCCCTTGATAGGATGCAAAATTATTTCCAACAGTGTATTGTATAGAGGTCAAGTACATAAATATTATTATGATCGAATTTTAATTTCCGGAATCCATTAAATGTTATTCATAGATCAGAAAAGTTTAAGTACCTATGTACGAAATATATTATAACTCTTTTTACGTAAGATATCTTCAATTAATAACATCGCGTACATCTTATACATGGTATTATTGTAATGATATATAATAATTATTAATTAGTAATTTATTATTGATTAATGATTACCTAATGTAGCTAATAGTATTATTAAAATAAATGTAAAGATGATTTAATGATTAGACCTATGGATAACCTATAAGTTTTGTCGACCCATAATATTTGTTGTATCAATAACTAGTTACACGAAACGTGCAGTCAAAAAATGTATTACATTTGTAACCCTATGATGCTAAACACGTGTTTAGCAAAAAAAAAAAAAAAAAAAAAAAAGAAATAAAAGCCGTTTAATTTATAATTTAGTGTGAAATATAGGTACGAGTACGTCTTTTAATTAGTTGTTATATTACATCAATTCGTGGATTTAATTATATACTGTAGTGTTTTCATAATGTTTAATTTGTATTACATACAATTAAATTTCTTTCGCGTTCAATACCTCTTTTAGTACTCAAAATTATTATATTTTTATATTCGTGTATCTAGTCAGAACATAGAAATATTCACATTGCGAAGTGGTGAAGTACTAATATTTTTATATTATTTTGTGGCATTATAAACAAGTACGCACTATGTTATTTTAAGTTTTGATTTGAATTTTTTAAATTTATAAATAAATTATATTATGTATATGAAGTTTTATTTTTAACCGTAATTGGTAAATTTTGAATTTGATTTCATTTTTATATTCTCATAGAAAATTAACAAAATTTATCTACCTAAATACCTAATAGTACCTAATAAATATTTTTTTATAAAGATTATATTAATTAGTTCAACTTTTATGTTTGTCTTTAAATACTATAAGCCAAAATATTTTTTAATTACCTACTTATTAAAAACAATTTATTTTGTTTATTCATATTTATTTATTATTTTTAACCATTATATAATAACATTATATTTATGTTTAAGTACATACATAAAATTAGTTCAGTGTTTAGTCTTTGACATTATTATACATTTTTTTTTAAAAGTAAACAATATTCACAAATTAAATTTTCTAATCTAACAATCAATATTCAATTTTATATCTTATTATTTATTATTGAGACTCTGGACTGAAAAAATATCAAATAAGGATTATGATGTTTATAATTAAAATGTATAACTATATAATGTTTGATTAATACCAAACATGAAAACACAATTTTAATGTAAAAATTATAATTAATTGCAGTTCTTTATTTTTCATATTTGCATAATAACAAAATATTGTACACAGTGTATTAATTATAATGAAAATATATTATTTTATTCTATTTAATAAAAAACAATTGCGTATACTGATTATCAGTTATCAAAGTACCTTTTTATCGACACACCTTTTTATCGACACAATTGCGTGTATTCTGTTATAAATTAAATATCACTACAACGATGCCATATTTCTCCGGATACAAATTTAATATATAATCTATCATTTAGATTATTTGCAGTATTGCAAATATTATTATTTATATATTTGTCTGCCACCAAATAAATACTAAATAGTAGTAAAATATTGTATTTTCATAAATTAATAATTATAATATTATTGAATACAGCGAATTAAAATGTAAAACGCGATATTTTAATTGTTTATTAAAATATTTTTATTTATGATTTAGGTGTGTAATGCTAAATGTATATATATATATATATACATTATACATATATTTAAAATATTAGTAGTATTATTTTTTTTTAAACTTTGATTCAATTATTTTTACGATTTAAATTCATATTATTCTTGAAATTAATCACTAGGTCATATACGTACTAGCTTACTCGGTCTCATATAATTATTCATTTAGTGATAATTGTATAGATAGATATTATATTATATTATAAAAATGTAAACAATAAACTATAATAGATATCTATAGTCCATACATGAAAAAATGTTTACCCTTCCTCATTATATTACACAAATATAAGTTAAGCCTTATGCTTTATCACTATATTGTTCGTAACTCAATGTCATTTGAATATTTTCAGAAATTTATTATTATTGAAAACAATTATAATATTATAATATTGGTTTTAAACTTTATTCAGTATACACATTGGTACTATAATAATTATTTAAGATTTGATTACAACTTACTAATTAATATAATTTTTACTTTTTATTTAATATCATAATTACTGAATACATAATTGCTTAAAATATTTTGATATCATTGCAATTAATAACTTACCTACCTTTACTTATAACTACGAGCATTTACTGATTTTTTACTTATATTACGTATTGTGTATAGATGTATACATATGTGTATACTAAAAGTTAAATACTTTTTTGATAATGAACATAATTTTTAATATTTGATTAATATACTTAAACTAGTTAAATATCACGGTTACATATCATTTCTTCAAATTACAGTGATAATAGTCTAAATCTGAAGTTTTTTTTTCATTGCTAGTATAGTATAGTGTAATATATAAAATATGTTTCAAAATTTAACTACATATGTTAAAATTTAAGATTAAAATTATAATACTCACTCTAGAAAAATTCAAAGTATTTGAGAGAACGAATTGGATTCGTATATTTACTTAATTTTAATAAACCTTCATAAACAAAACAGTTATAAATTATACTTAATTAATAGTCTGAGGTTTTATATTTGTATATTTCATGAAGGTACCCTTAACGTTTGAGTTTAACAATGTTGTTTATGAGGTATATAATATATATATATATATTATAAATAATATAATCTATTATAGTAAATTTATAATAGTCTTCGGATATCATTCACACGACGTCATATGTTTTGACGCACATAGAATTGTTGGTGAAATAATTGGGGTCAATGAAATCTTAATATAAGGTTAGGTTAATTTTATGTTCAGACTATTTAAAATATCATGACATTTTTCAATAACGTAATATTACTCATCAATAAACGCGAAACGCATGAAATCTTTGTTAATAATATAACATAAATTTATTATTAAAAAAAAAAAAAAAAAAATACCATATAAACTTCATACTCATTTCATATAGGTATACGTACGAGTATTGAGTAAATATTAACAATGCGATTAGATTTATTTAGTGATATTATCATATTATAATAATATTTCCTACTACATTTACCTAATGCGTTTATTTTATTTATTAATCGGTATAATAATTTTTAAATGTATAATCTGTACTACGGTATTGGTCGAATCGGGTTTAAACCGGGTAAACGGTTATGTTTAGTTGGTGATGTACATAATGAGACGTAATGCGAAATTGAATTGAATGAAAAAACAACGTCGTCCATTCATTCTTATTATAGGTATCTATCTCGTGTTTTATGCGCGCAATCGCGGATATACACGCCAACATAATAAAATATTTTACGATTAATCGCGTTCTCCTCTAGGTAGGGACGACGACCGTCTTCGTCAATTATGTCATAAAAATAATAATAATATTTAAGTACCTATTATATTATACAAAATTCGCAGAGTGGCGCAGAAACAAAAATCAAACAAAATAAATAATAACGCGATGAATGAAAGAGATAAAAAAAATATCGTGTGTTATTACGCGTGCATATTATTATAATGCGACGGATGGACGGACGAAGGATGAAAAAAATCATAACGGAAACGACTGCGCGCGTTAGACGCAGCATCCAAACACACATAAAATAGTGTTATGTATAGTCTTACGTCACACTCGCCAAGTTTAGACGCGCCTCGAAATATTGTTGTCCGTATATTATTGTTATATACGAGTGTAATATTTTATTTATACGCGACCAAGAATAAAATTGGAGGCGCGCGCGTACTTGACCCGAAATGTCATATCGATCAATGGAATAACAAAATATTCTCGTCCGTATTAATAAACGATATATTAGAATATTCTCCGCCGCCGCCGCCGTCATCGTCGCGCGCTTCTAATATAATTATATTTATTTTTATTTTTATTTGTTTTTTTTTAAATTTTTTCTCCACTTAATATTCGTCCTGTATAATAATTATTGTTCGTTGCACAGGGATGCGGGGAGTGGTATAGTCGCACATAACAGAAAGTCCGGTATTGTCGTCAGTCGATTATCACAACGAGCGCACGCGTTCGCGCCGCCAACGGAGCCGCCGCCCTTCACACGCCACACGCCGTTGCCGTTGCCGTCGTCGACCGGAAACGGGCACGCGGGGCACTCTTCCACCCATTTTCCGTTTTCGTTCCGTTCCGCTCCGCCATGAACTGGTTCCGTTTGTATTTCCTGACCGCGTTCGTGTTCGTCGTGGGCAGCGTTTGCGGCGCGTTCTTGCTGGACGACACGCCGCTCCACTGTTCGGTGCGCCGGAGCATCTCGCCGTGCACGTGCAGCTATTTCACCGGCATGGTCCGGCCCCGGATCATGGTCGTCTGCCAGAAGATGGAGTCGTTCGAGAGCGTCATCGCAGCGCTCCAGAACAAGTTCGACGCGGTATTCGACTACGTGCTCAACATCGAGTACTCGGAACTCCACGATCTGGACACGCGCAAGTTCAACGAGCTGGGCTTTCCTATCGTAGACCTCAAGCTGACCAACAATAACCTCAGGTAACATCTAATAACCATAACGGTGGTGTATTTGTGAGGTATTCTCTCTCTCTCTCTCTCACTCTCTCTCTCTCTTAAGATCCGTAGAACATATTGTACAATTATTACCAATCATATTGTATAATATTATATATATATATATTTTATCTTATCAAAATGAGTCTGTAAATGCGTGTAAATCCGCCTTAATGGCTAAGGACTAATAGAACTTGTGAATGATATCTATTATTAATAGATTTGCAAAAATGAGTAAACGAAATTTAAATTTTGTTTGTTATATTTTATAATTTTGTTTGTAATATTTTATATACGAGTTAGGTTAGGTACATACATCAAAAAATATTTACGTACTGCTGCCTGCTATAGTAATTTGTGCAATATGCAATATTTCTGTACGTTTACGAGTAAAATAAAATGTATTTCTAATTAGTTATTAGTTTATTACAATAATATAATAATATATATTGTAATTTTTAAAAATATAATTTTGTTTATTGTCTTTCTACATAAATGTGTTTAATGTTTCAATTTAATATTATTTTTATTAAATCCTCAAATATTTTTGTCTTTGATATATTTTTGAAGTATTATTTTATTTTGAGGATTTAGTGTAGCAATAACGTTTAATAATTATTTCGTCCCACTTCCTTCTAATAACTGTTTAGGTGCGTCACTAAACCATAACCATTAATCGGGATTAGAATGGTAACCAGTCTATAAGCAGGCAGTAATATAGTTATTGTGTCTGCACATATTATATAATATAATATATATGGTGTGTGGTACGCAATGGGTACATTGTTAATATATACATTACGATAGTTATTCTAAATTATAAATGCGTATACATTAGTACGTTATTATTATATTATTATTACTTATATAGCATAGCACGTGATCCTGACGCACTTGATTCAATTGTAAAGTATATCTGTAATCCAACTTTATTCTGAAAGTTAATAAGAAATAAAAAAAATTATATAATGCATATTGCGACTATTAGTTTTAGAGAATATTAATTATCAGTGTAATTATTGATAAATGATTACCTACGATATATAATAGTTAAATAGCTAATTTTTTTTTTGATGTACCTACTTACATAAAATTATTAATCGAAGTATAAAAAATTAATTTTCTATTTTTATTAGTTAATAAACTACATTTTAACTAATTTAAAATTATGCAATATAAAACATATTTCATATTTTAATTTTTTTTATTCATGATATCAAAAATTGTAATTAATTGTTTTTATTGTAATACGTAGTATTATTATTTTAAAACTATACAGAATTTTTTGGTCGATTTTATTTACGAGGATAATTAGACAATTTTAAAAGATATTAAAAAAAACTTGTATAACCTCGAAACTTGATCAATACAAGATTCATTCATTCGAGAGATATCTTTCTTACATTTTTAACAAATACCGTGCAATTAATGATAAACTTTGTTTTGAATGGCTAGCACGTTACCCGACGAAGCATTCATTGGAATGAATAGAATAAGGATTCTATACTTATCGGACAATAGACTCAGTGCTGTGCCTACTCAAATATTCAAACATATGCCTAGTATAGAAGTTGTGAATTTGGCAAGAAATTCTATACACAGTGTTGCATCTGGAGATTTTCAAGTATGTAATATTACTTATATATGTACAGTAAATAATATATTGTACAGGTATGTTATATTTATGTGAGTTTTACATAGGTATATATTATATTACCTATATATAATATAAAATATGATTTTTATAAATTTCACTTAAAAATTTTTTGAGTTCAAGGACTATAACGCAGAACGTATTTATTAACATTTGTACTATGTAATATAAATTTGTATAGTATAATTATTATTTATGACGTATAGTAAATATACAGGAAGCAATGAAATACACTAATCCTTCATTTTATAGTGATTAATTAATATAATCATTTATCAATAAACAAGATAAAAATTGAGAATTTATTTTTCAATAGTAAATAACCAAATAAACAGAATAATCAAAAAATAAAATAAATAGTGTTATCTAAGTATTGTTGTGGTATTCATTTTTTCAATAATATGCGGAAATACGTAACTTTATATTTTAGCGATTTTTTTGGAGATTCTTTCGGATACACGAGTATAATTTTATTGTGTTATAGTTTTATTAATACAGTAGTATTTACTATTGTAACGGTTAAAAAACTTATTATTTTTAGAGCCTATCATTGATGAACACATTTGTAATGGCTACAAATAATTTAACTGATATTACAAATGGATCGTTTCCCACAACGTTGAGAAAAGTCCAATTAGCTGCTAATAACCTAACTGAATTAAATGGAAATTTAAGGTAAACATTAAACTCGAAAATTTAAATATTATATACTATTAAATAATTATTCATAACGATATATTGCAATAGTACTTGTTTTATTAATCGTTTCATTATCAATACGATATTTTATGACTGTCTATAGGACAAAGTTCATTTGTTATTTTATAAAAACGAATAAATTCACGTTCTTAATACAAAATAAATTTAAAAAAAAATAGTATTTTTAATGATCTATTATTCGTATAATATATGAGTATTGAGTATATATAAATAAATATTTAGCGTACACCTAAAATTTATAATTTATTTTAACTAAATGTTTATCTATTGGTTAGAAATCAAAAAGACCTCGAATGGCTGTATTTAGAAGATAATAGAATAAAAACACTTGACGGAGAATTACCAATCGATAATAATAAATTAATAGTTTTGAATGTATCTAACAACATGTTAGCTCATTTACCACCAGAACTCAATTGTCTTAAGGCGCTAAGGTATTTTTATTGTACATGCAATCATTTAACTGGGCTGAATAGAACATTGTCTAAGTCTAACAAATTGGTTTGGCTTGAACTTACTGGTAATAGGATACAAGAGGTAAATATATTAAGAGTGAAATGATGTAAAATGTATTAATTAATGTATTAATGTATATAATTTATATATAATAGTTGGCATCTGATGAGTTCAAAGAAGCAACAATGATTGAAGTATTGGAATTGAGTTATAACAATATCAAATATTTAAATAAGTCATTATTATCCCTTACTCAATTGTCCGAGATTAATTTGTCCTTTAACAATATTACTGAATTTTCATTGGCTGAAATAAAAGGTTTAAAAGAACTTAAATTAGTTGATTTATCGCATAATAAAATTGCCAAGCTCGGTGGTCATTCTGAGGTAAGTCAGTACGATATATTGTGTCAAAATAATTAATTGATATATAATAATTGCATTTTTTCAATAATTATTATATTAATATATTTTTTTTAGATTATAAGCGAACCAGTAACTGGAGTTGAGCATTTGAAGTTAGATCATAATGAATTGGAGTCACTTGGTGGATCATTGATTGGCATTACAACGCTTAGCAAACTCAATATTAGTCATAATAAATTCACTGATTTGTCACCGTACGATCTGACGGGATTAAAATTGAAAGTCTTAGATGTATCTCACAATCATTTACTCACACTTCCTGACTCGTCTCTGGTAATTCATCAATAATTTCATTATATAAAATAATATTTATATGTTATACAAAGGTGTTAAAATGGGAAATGATGATAAATCGTCATTTATTTCCTTAAAAATAATTGACAAATGTTAAAATTACATACCTACATTGACCAATTAAGCTGGATAATATATTACTAATTATTTATTTAGTATATTCGTATTAGGAGTCTTGTAACTAAGTCTAACTTAGTTGTAGTATATAAGTACTTAAAAATTATATTGAAAATATGAAAATCGAATGATTGTTAAAATTAAATTTAAAAATACAATATAGGTACAACTTTATTAAATAAAATAGTTTTATTAATCAGTAATTATGTACATGGATAATATGTATGTATATCGCTAATATATGTATAATGATGTAATACAATGTACACATTTGCAATAACTGTTCAATTGTTATTCAATTAATAATTATAAACTGTTCAAACAAATACATAATAATATATTCGTAATATGGATTCGTTATAATAGCATAATAATATAATAAGTACTACATATAATATTATACGGTGTATCATTATTGATCACAATTATTGGAAATTAATGACATTGACCGGTCAAAGATGAAAATTTGAGTACAAAAGTCGTTTTTTAATAACATTTTCTTGTAACATAATTCAATCATTTTGGCTATATTGACGAAATTTTCCGGTCAATGACGTCTTTATCCGATTATCAACACGTTATATTTTAATCGTAATTAATTATTTTGTAATATTGTTTGTTTACGTGTTATTTAGATTAATTTACCCGCTCTCGAGACATTAGTAGCTTCGCATAACGCCATAACAAGTTTATCAAAAGATTTTCAAGGATATCCTGTCCTTTGCCACGCAGATCTTGAATTTAACAGCATAATGTCAATTCGAGAGGAACTAGTTGAATTGACCCAATGCAAATTACACGGTGTAAACAGCACGTTGAGAATATATATGGAAGGTATATAGGAGAGAATAAGAATGCAAAATCATAATTTTTTATTTTTTGAAACTGATTTAGTGTTAACGCCTTAAAACGTTAAATAAATATAACACCATTGTAGCGTGTGAAATCTTATGTTTTCGGTAATTTTTCCAGACAACCCAGTACTGTGTGATGACAATACCAAAATTATAACGAAGGCTATGGAATTGAAATACAATGCGGAAGTTAGCGGTACTACTAAGTGCATTCCTGTCACAAACGACATAAAATCTAATCTGACCGACATCGACACGTCCGCCATCACTGTGATCGTGACCTGATCAATGCGTATTATTTCTCTGATTTATATTTTTTTTCGTGTTAATATTATAATTATTTATATACATTTAATGTTTTTACATTTTATGTTAATTATTATTATTATTATTTTATTTTTATTTTTTTTTTCATCGTCTTTCGGACCACTCGTTTGTCAATATAGTGTTAAACTTTAAAACCACTATTTTACTTGTTTAAATGTAACGTAAGTTCTCCATGGTCTAGTCTATGTATAGCTTGTATGGCGAATAGTTGAACGATAATATGGTAATTACTATAATTACTATTACTAGCGTAAGTTCGTTAGAAGACGGTTACACCAAACATTTCCAATAATAAGAATACAGGTGGTAATAATGCGTGGTATCATAAAATAATAATTATTTAACTGGTGACTGGTGGTCATATTACGCTTGAAAATTTCCACAGATTTTTTTTTTCAGTTTGTCACCGTGTTATTTTCATTGTTTAATTATTTGATTATTATTTATTAAAATTTTAAAAACAATGAGTACCTATCAATATCAGTGTATACGTACGGCAGGTATATAGTTTATATATTCTTATATTATACATTTCTCAATAAGTTTAAATTATACTTTTATCGTTTTATATAATATATTATATGACGGCTGTTTTTATAATGTTTATAAGTGTTATTTTATGCTACTTTGTCTATATAAATGAATAAAATATAGTTTAACTATCACGTTAAACTTAAGTTACTGATTCTAAATTTATTATTATTGTTTATTTTATGCTATTCTTTTTTTCTTTTTTTTCTTTTTTTTTTTTTTTTTTTTTTGAAAGTTTTGGGTTTTCTCATATATAAAGCTGGAAGGATAAAAATGTATTTAATGCGTCTCGACTGTCAAAATAATATTTCCACGTCAATACACAAACTTAACGAGGAACAAGCGTATCATTTCCGGTGTTCCTTCAAGGAAAAATAAGGGGTTTTTTTACAGAACAATGAAAACTTATAGTAGAGATCTTAAATAAAGAAAAAGGGTGACCAGAATAAAAAGCGAAACGAAATAAAACAAGAAATATTTTCTTCCTTTAAAATTTGTTGAGAGTACAGTCGAGTACTATATAGAAGGTAATTTATAAAACTCTCTCTTTTTTAAACTATACAATGGGAATTTAAAAAAAAAGTATTTGATTATTATTGTTGTTATTATAATAATTATAACTCCATTAAATTGTACTTGTACAATCAATTTAAAATCATCATAATGTCAACAAAATGAATGGTTACAAATATTATTACTAATACAAAATTGGTTAAAAATTAAATTTGATATTCTATTATAATTTACATGAACAATAAATCAGGAGTCTGCATTTATAAAAATGAAAACTATAATATAATAAAAAAAAAAACAATTAAGGAATCAATAGCTATCCTAATTGAACTACGATGATAAATAATAATTAATTATAAATTATAATACAATTAAGATTATTATTACCTGTTAAAATCTACATTAAATCTGTATTAGAGACAATTAGTTTGTATTAGAGGGTCGTTTGGCCAAAGAAGGGTGCTTAAGCATCCTTGCCTAGGCCGGTCAGAAATAATACTCTGATTTTCACGAATAGCATATTTTTCCGGTTGGAAAGTGGATATAGTTGATATTTTTTTATTTAGGTCATTTTTCGAATTTCTCAAAATTGACCATATGGGATAGAAAAGACGAAGAAATGGCATTTTTCACGAAAATTGAAATTTCAACGAATTCGATTTCAGTATTTTACGATAACTCGGGCAACTTTGAACTTGAGACTTAAAAATTGTATTGAATGTGTTCACATAGGTACAAGGTACTGCAGCTTATATGTGATAAAATAAAATTTTGGAACCGTTACTTTTTCTACAAAATATAGAACTTTGAATATTTATTAAAATTCTCGGTCTTATATGTATATAATGTTTGATAAAATTGGAAATTTTAGGTTTTAAGGTCTGAAAATTTTACTGAAATATACTCACATATTACTGAACATGATACCAAAATATGAGAAAATTTCCAAGTCTCAATTTTTTTTATAGCCATTAAAAATTGAAATTTTAAGTGTACCTAATCAAAAATCTAAGAATCCATATAAGTATTTTTCTTATTATTTCTCAATACTTTGATAATAATGATTAATAAAAAAGATAAATTTTTTTTAAAATTTGATTAAAGTATACTGATATATGGATTATCGTATTTCCAAAATATTAGAAAAATCACAAGTATTAATTTTTCTTTATATGTGTTTAATGTTTAAAATAAAAATTTGAGTACAATCAATATTTAAAGTATTTTTATGGATTCTTATTATATTTCAATAATATTTTATAATAATGTTAAATAAAATTGACGGAAATTTTTATTGAATTTCAAATACATTTTACTTATCTCAGTTTGAATTAATTGTGAATATTAATTCAAGATTTTTTTTTTTTTGCAGGGAAACGATACAGGTGTAAAGAGGATAATGTTGAATTTTGATTAAAATTTGATTGCAATATAATAAATCATTACATTCGAAAAACGATTCTGAGCGCGAAGTACTGTCAGATTTGATTATTTAGATGACTAATTAAGAGGTTATATTTGGTATACCTATATAAATTAAACGTCGAGACTGATAAATATAAAAATTTTAATTAATACAAAAATATATTATCTAATGTACTTACCTACTTGGCTCAAAATCGTATTCTTGAATGTAATGATTTATCATTGCATTCCGATTTTAATCAAAATTCAACACTATCTTTTTTACACCTGTATCCCTTCTATTTTTAATAATAATTGTTATTAATTTATAAAAAAAAAAAAAATGAAGAGTAGAAAATCGTTAAATAAGGTGTTTAATTACAAAAAAAATAAAAAATAAATTACGATTCTTATAATTATTTGAGTTAATATATTCAAAATGTTAGGCCGGAATCCGTGAGAGATTTTAATTCTTATATCGCCCTTGATTAGGGGTATAAAATGAACACGAAATAACTACATAATATGTTTATGTATACATAATAATATCGTAATTTGTTATTTAGTATACTTGTGTTTTTAATTAACGAAATATAGGTAGGTACATAGGTATAAAAAAAAATAAAAATACATCTTTTCTCACAAGTACCTACTCTTATTTTACGCGTATAAAAAGAAAAAAGTTATACATTCTCACTTTTGAATATAAATAAAATAATAAATTGGTACTTATAGGTTATTTCAATGAGCTTTATTATTTGTATACTTTCTGTTTTTGTACAATATGAAAAAAAAAATACGTTTCTTATAAAGTACAACCGATTTTAAATTTTAAATATTTGTAGGTATTTACGATTTTTATTTTGTATATATATATATATAGGTTTGACTTATTATTAAATAATAATATAAATCATTTATCAAAAAAAAAAAAAAAAAAAAATTACTTAAAGCTTATTTTATATTTCATTATTATATGAGAAAATTTTATAAATATTTTTTCTTAATAAAGACCGTATAAATAATATTTATGAATTTTAAGTTAGATTTTGAATATTACATAGCGCGTAAATAAAAAGAAGAAGAATAATCAAATATATTACGATCATATTTCATTATTATGTTAATTTTGTTTAATAATATTCATTAACACGAAATAAAAATTTAATGATCAAATTAAAATGGAAAAAATTATTTAAAATAAAATAATAAATGTTAATTATTATATTATATGTAATGTACGTATGTGTATAGTATAATGATATTTTGATAGCTCGATTCATAAGCAAATAAATGTTGTTTATACGGAACAATTATTAATTAAATTTAAAATATTGTATTAATATGCACATCCGGAAACCGGAATCGTATATTATTTTGTAATTAGTTTTAATAAGATAATGAAATACGCGTGTTTATTGTATACCTATGTGTGTTTTTGTTATAAATATAATTTTTTACTCGGGTTTCGTGTTATAATAAATTAATTAGTATTTTGAGACCACACGACTAACGTGTTCACTAAATGGTTAAAAATTAAAATCAAATGTGGTTATATATTATTGTAATCCTCATAACCAGTTAAGGCGTTAAGTATGTGTATTGTGACTGTATTATGGGCAGTGAAGAGTGGCGATAAAACGTGTAATTTTTTAATTTATGATCATATTGTTTATATTATTATTATTATTATTATTATTATTATTATTATTATTATTATT
>JAIUCT010000018.1:741014-755680 GCA_021307375.1 Tetraneura akinire | reverse complement strand
TAATAATAATAATAATAATAATAATAATAATAATAATAATAATAATACGTATATAGGTATACAATACTATATTATAATATAATGTAATATTATAGTAGATAAATTATTAATTAATTCAAACTTTCGTGGATTGGAATAATATTGTTCCTGTTTGCAGAATTATTCATGTTTTGGTCTTGGGGGTCTATTTTTGAGTTTGCAATAATCATATTGGCGAATACTTTAGAAATTAGAACACTATAATAAATTAGACGATGATTTTAGCGCACTAATTAAAATTTGTATATTTAATAAATAGGTACATAAAACTATCAAAATTTCATAAATATTTTCATTTATAGTGTAGGCATCACGTAGATTAATTTATTGTTTCCACACGAAAAGTTAAAATAATACAATGATAATTTGTAAACTGAAATCAAGATTGGTACTGTGGTATATAGGATATAACCAGTAACCAGTAACCATTCTAATAACTCAATCTAAAACTTTAACGTCCTAATAATTTTTTTTTTTTTTTAGTGTACCACCGTTCAAAAGTAGACCTAATCTGGTCACAGATGACTACAGGTTCCGAAACGTCAGAATCGAAATCAAAACACGGATAATTCCACAAAAGAGGCAGCAATATTGTACAAAATAGGTAAATTAGTAAAATGACTAAATCGTAACCGCGTGTTACGTTCTCAAACATTAAAACATCATTAGCTATATGATATATTTCTAATAATAATATTGGTTTTATATTCTTATCAGTGTATATTACAATTATATTTTTATTATAATACGTATATTAATTTAATATTCTTAATAATAAATTGACTAGAATAAGTAATAAGATCAATTGCGTATTGGAATATAGACTCGAGTGTTGAAAACCAGAAAAAATAGATAACAAAAAAACAAAGACTGGCCATATAAAATAAACACTGCAGTGTTTTAAAAAAAAAAAAAAAAAAAAATTATAATTTTCCTTAGGTTTCGTTTATATCATTTATGGTACCACCATGCCTATGGCTTTGAAGTTTCGACTCGTTATTATTATTTTATTATCATTTGTATATTACTTTTGTTTTATTTATTTTAATAAATTTACAGGCGTATAATGAATTATAAAACGAGAAAATATTCAATTATTTCTAACGATATTTTCCTCAATTTCAATACATACTCATAATATACTTACGCAAATAGAAATTTAATAAAAAAAAAAAAAAAAAAACGAAATTATTATCAAAACTTATCAATAGCTACTTAATATTTATATATATATATATACTCGTATACTTACATTTATACCGTTTAAACTTATTAGATTGCTACAGCAATAGAAATTATTTGATAAGTTTATTAATAGAAAAAAAATCACATGTTTTAATTCGAAATGTGTAAAAAATTTTAAATTAGTAAAACCGTATAAATTATTATTAATTTATTCATATTTTATAGTAATGAGAACTGTATATTATATAAATTATAAGATTTTTTTTTTTTTGTTCGAGTGATTTATACCGTCGAAATTTTCAAAAATAACTTAATACGCTCTTTTTTTGTTTTTGTTTAAACTTTTGAATACTCTTATCAAATGATTTACGATTTTATATGTATATAAATTATAAATACACCCAAAACGAAAATATTCATCCGATTCGACCTCCTCGATGTATATATATTCAATGTGTTTTTTTTATATATACATGGATTATGCGATATGCATAAAAGTTAGGTTAGGTTATTAACGATTCGTTTTAAATTACTTTTATCACCTGTAAACTTAACGTTTAACGTGTTTATTATTTATATATAATAACTTCTCAGCCAAGGCGTGTGTATATTTTTCATTGCCCCCGTCTTTCTTTCTATTCGTGTGCAATGTAAACTTTATTTTTACAAGTCGTTTACATATCGGACGATCACACTATTTTTTTTTTTTTTTTTTTTGTTCGATTTATGTAAAGAAAAGAAAACATAATGTTATAATGTTTTATTATGTAATTAATTGCGAATGTTTACCAACCTTTGTGTGTTACACGTCGCACGCGAATAGGCAGCTCAATTAACACGCGGGTTTAACACTGCAGGTACTTATAATAATAATTAACACGTTACAACGCGAACAAGTTACGATAATTATATTATGTAAGTATAACAGAGGGTATAATAATATTTTTTGTGTTAAGGAACAATATTTTTTTTTTTTTTTTTTTACACTTCAAAACATTATATTATTATTATTATTATTTAATTATAGCCGGTCTCATTACACGTATATACAAACAATAATTATATAATGATATACATTATACGATGTGTATATAGAGGTACGCCTATATATTATTTTTTCGACATTATAAATTTAAACGTCGCACTATTGTGATTTGTAAAACGAAACGGATTTCAGAGGATATTGTGTGTCGCAATAGGTTAGGAGATAAAAATAACTGATTACGTATACACTATCAAATAACTGCAGATACGATATAGATAGGTATATAATATTATATATATATATATACAATACGTTATGGTTATGCGGATAGAGCTTTGATGGACGTTCAACACGGTAATGTGCGTTATATATATAATATATACTATAAATAGTGTTGGACTTCACGGAAGTTGAAAATAGTCTAAATGCGTGCTAAACTGTGTCGACGAAAGTCCGATTCAGAACATATCGACAAAGTTTAGACCTTGCGAGCCCTGCGTGTGTCCCCTGATGAGGTCGGGATCGGACGTCGTAGTTTGATTTTGATTCGACAAAGAGCTGGTGACCATTTGGCTGTTCTCTTGTCTCATTATATTTCTTCTCCATTTTGCCCGGGCGTTTTGGAACCAAACCTATATAATATATATTATAATCATAAACAATTATTATCAATTATCATTATAATTTTGTCACTCTATTATAATGTGTACGTCCGCCGACTTACTTGTAACACCCTTTTGGATAAGCCAGTCTTTTGTGCCAGCTGTTTAAGGTCTTTGGCGTCAGGGTTTTGGTTGATGTTGAAGTACGATTTCATTGTGCGCAATTGGTGATGTTTGAACGACGTTCGCATGCGTTTCGTACGTGACTGCTGTTGCTGTGACATGCTACCGGTGCCCATCGACGAAGAATTCGTGGGTGAAGACAAACTGGATGTCTCGTAAGTCAACGATTCCATCGACGAAGATAAGTCTGTGGCCTGCATGACTTCTGCAAAGCAAAAGGAATATACAGGTATATTATTATTATATAACGGTGTCAAATGATTCCTGCAGGAATTATGGTAATTTTTTTAATTCACTGTTATATTATAGGTAATACAATAAATATATTTATTTTTATTTTTATGTATTTATGCGCACGCATATTTTTTCAAAACTAGTGATTGTCTGCAAAAGATTATATATAATATTATATAAATATTAAATGATATGGTAAAAGAGAATACAAATATCTAGGTATAAAAATCTTTGTCGCTCTTATATTTACCTTTTATCCTATTCATTAAAATATGGTATACCTACCTATATCGTTTAATTCGAGATATTATAATTTGTTATGTCGGTTAAAATTAATTCGTATACTGATTGATTTGAACAAATAAATAATTTATAATAATATATTGTACATTACAATATTATATCATATTTTATATAATGTTCTTGAAAATAAACGTTGAAAAAACACTGCAATCTGCTAACATCTTATAATGAATATTATAATTATAATTGAATAATTTGTGACTTTTATATAATTTGATGTTTTCACTATTTATAATTTATTAATTATATTATGTTATAATTATGATAAAAAATATCAACGAACATATTATAAAAAAAAAAAAAAATTGAACACAACAGACGTACAGGATGTCAGGACCTATTTATATTGAAAATAAAAAGAAGTTTAATAAATATTTTTTTTGTTTTGAAAAAATTATAAGTAAAACAAATATTTCATAATCGTTTATTATTACGTATATATTATTTCAACGAATTTATATGACATCTCATTATACATGCAGGTATGTATGAGTGCACCTTGCTCTAAATAATATCCGTGCGAGAGTGTCCGTGTTTATATTATTAATTAAAATTAGTTGATCTTTAGATAATGACTTTTATGATATATCGTATTATCAGTCAATATACAAGTGAACCTCTTATATAGAGAGATAAGTTAAAACTTGAAAATAATAAATAAATTGACGCGAAGAATAAAATTAGTATAGGTATACAGGTATACATACATTCCGGTGTATTATATTTATAATAGAGGTGTGCATATGTTCATCCGATTATATGTTTTGTGTAGTCTTAAAAAAATAAATAACAATCACAAAGTCAGAATAATTTATTCGTTATTAGTTATATGGACTATATAGTAGTAGTGGACTTATACATGTTATATAGGAGCAGGAAACGTCATTTAACAATCGCACATGGTCTTGTAGGACTTGCAGGATCCCCTTACTATATCCTTTCTCCATCATATACGAGTATCGACATCTGGATGGCACGGGGGCGTCCATTGTTTGCAGAATGTGTATATATATATATATATACATAATACGCATATCGTTCTCTCTCTTTTACAATTTTTTTTTTTTTTTTTTTTTTTTTACAATTCCTTTCTGTTTACATATAATATAATAATATATAAAATGTTTCTCTTTGGCGTTTGTTCTTTTTATATAATATAATATAACGTGTATGTATATAATGTTTTTACATTCGCGTATATATGCGTATAAAACGCTCTTGTTGTGCTTATATACGTGTACACTTTAGTGACGAATGACGGACAGGTGCCCCACATCGCCAGCGAAATAATCCAAAATAAACAATGCATAAGAAGTGTGCTTGGGAAAGAAAACATTTGTTCCACACAAACACCCGGGGTTAATGGGCATCGCCATAACTATATATTGACAATGCCGTTCGGGTTACAGGGAAATGCGGTATAAAAAATGGAAAGACAGAGAGAAACAGAGAGACAGAGACAGAGAGAGAGAGTGAGAGAGAGAGAGAGAGAGAGAGTGAAGGTCGGGACGGTGAAAGAAAGGGGAAAAAACAAGAGGAGAGGGGAAAATGTGCTTAGAAATGGTATTTTTCTTTATTTTTCAATGACATCTCGTTATTGTATATCTGCTAACGACGAATGGAAATCGTACGGAGGTGGTGTTTTTATGTCAACTTGCTCGTTGACAGCCATACGCACCGCGTGTATATACTTTCGTTCGTGTATAATTTATGTCTCCTCCATTGTATTCTTGGACTCGGCCGAAGTGTATATAATATCCATGTACGAGTATATTATAATGTACAATAGTTTGCACACGCCGAATTGTATTTATTCTTTATTCAATGAAAGAAACACTGTTCAATGGTTTTGGACAAATATAATATAATAATATTATTATAACGTAAATATTATATAGTGTTGAATAGTTCGTTTTAAGTACCCTGACTACCCTCTATTACCGGCCTTACCAATAACCGCGTATATGATGAGTGGTTATCGAAGGTTAATAATACTAGAAGGCGTTCGAATATAAAATTAGAAACTCCAAAATATTATTTCGTACAATATACCTTAGTACACGTCTCGTATACGAGTATTATAAATTTATAATATAATAAAACGTATAAATTGAATAATAATATAGTATTTATTAAATTTTTATGAGTATATTATGTGAACGAAGATATAAATTTATATAGTAATATTGTTTCTTATAGGTATAACACATTATATATATAACGAAAAATATATTTCAATAAATAGGTTATAACGAGAAAACATAATATGTAAATGAATAATTATTAAAATTAAAAAATAATATATTAATTAAAAATTTGTAATTATGCAAATAATATTATATTTAAAGCATATAAATAAAATGTCACCAATAGTGTATAAAAACAAAATTCATATTTAATTAATGTTTTCTGATTTTAAAAGATCAATTAATTGATAAAAGTAGAATTTTAAAAATTATTATACTCGTATATATTATAATTTATAATAACATAACATATTAATATGCAATTTAATAATTTATATGAATTTAATTTATTAGATTAAATAAAATTATTCGAATATAAATTTTTTTTAATATTTAAAATACAGAGTCATAATAATTAAAATAATATTAATAATAATGTTTTTTTTTTTTAAAAAAAAGCAGTAAAATATTCAAATAATTTTTATTTTATTTTTTGAATTTATATTATAATACTTAAATTATTTGTATTTCTGTGGTGAATTGGTGATATACACATCATATATAGAATAGGATAATGTGAAGAGTTTATAAAGAGATCCTGCAGTCAATATAGATGGAGTCTTATCGATTATTATTCTTGGAATATAAAATTTTTTATCTTTATTCTAAAAAAAAAAAAACCAAACAAACATTATTTTGTTTGGAATAAACATCCGAATAATATATAATTTATACTTGTATATTATTATTAAAATAGACTTGGATATTATTATTATTATTTTTTTTAATCCGTTCCCAAAACTACGCATAACTGAGGGTAAAAAATAGTGTTAACTGTTTTCAGTTTATGTATATATTATACAACTCTTATATATGTGTAGAAATATTTCCATGGACGTTCACCTCGATTCGACAACATAATATAATACGTATATAAATGCCTTAATCACCGTCAGATAACATATTATAATGTATACACACACATATACTATTCGGTATACGCAATACACGTCGTTTTTATAAAGTAATAAAATATAATCTATACGTTTAATACGTAAGTATAAGTATGTGTGTGTGTGTGTGAATTAAAATTTAATTGGGTCCCATCGAAAGGGTTCGTTTTGTCGCGCACCGAAAACGGTTTCCCGCCGAAGAAGACGGAATTAAAAAAAAAAAAAAAAAATGTATTTATATTATATTATATACACATAAACTGTCGTAAAACGAACGGGGTGCAGGTCGAGTGATGGTCTTCGTCTGTATTATAGGGGATGAATTATATGATTATTACGCGGACGTGGCGATAAGACCTCTTCTCGGAGAGGGAGCGCGCGGGGTAGAGCGCGTTGCTACCGGGTGCTCGAGGAGCGCGGCGATCGTTCTCTGGGTGGCCTCTCGGCGGCGTCCAATTAGAGGTGCGACAACACGCGCTCCGTGTAAAACCGTATATTATACGACCGTCATCGTCTCGGGACCAGAAGACGTTTTTTTTTTTTGCCGTTCCTACGCGGTGACCAATAATAAAATTAAAAAAAAAAAAAAAAAAAAAAAAAAGAAGAAGAAATTGTACTCTCGCGCATATAAATTGTCTTCGGAACACGGTTTCAATCTTAAAGCCACCGCGGGTGGAACGTAAAATTATAATAAAATCTCTCCTACCGTCCGAATCCCTATCCATCAGCACATATACGGAGTGAACGAAATGTCGTGGATTTTCATTTTCATTTTTTTTTCTATATTATATTATAATATGCGTTATCAACAGGCCAACAGTATAATATTATCTATATACGTATTATATATTAACAGCAGACAGAAGAAGAAAAAGAGAGAGTATGAGAAAAGTTATAATATATATACTCGTACGGACGCAATTTTATAGGCGTTTGCTATTGGTGGGAGAGGGGGTGCTTACAGAGAATACCCAGTTTCAAAATTATCGTATATTATATAAAAGTTGATAAAATAAATATTTTCAATTGACAATAAACGTGATGTGGTGGCACAATCATGTATATATACTATATAGAGTAGAAATTTTTGGGAGACGTGAATAGAGGGGTACGTTATGCGTATTTAACATCTTAATATTTTTTCGGAGCCTATATTTGAAATTGGACGCTACCCCTCTTAAGCTTCCCTCCTATACAGTTACACTACAGATTATAAATACAATATATTTTATTCGAATTTATTATAGCAGTTTTTTTTCGCTAAAACTTCGCTCCCGATCATAATAGCCAATACGAGTAGGTATAGGTATAGGATTTTATGTATTTTCGAAAACCCTTTCTCATTGCAGGCCGTCTCATATTATAATATCGAACTTCGATAATCACCCTGTATGTATATATCGTATATATACGTATATACTATAGTATATAATATAATATATATCGGTGGCGACACCCGTACAATAATTCTCCGATAATATACGCGTTTGGACAGGCGTATGTCGCACATATAATATATATTTTATCGTCTTGTATCGTACGGCGTGTAGTTCTCCCTCCGTCTTCTTCGGGCTGATTCGATAATAATAATAATAATGATAATAATAATAATAATAAAAATAATAATAATAATGATAATATTGTCGCGTAAGAAATATATACTCGTATATATACATAATACGTATTATATTATATTATACTGGTTCGGACGGACCAACGCGAACGAGTCCCAGAAGGCCGATACGTCTTTGCCACCGGACGCGAGTTAAATTTATTTCCGAACGTCACGTGATTTATATCGTCGTCGCACGTATATAAATATACATAACTGTATTATTACGACGACGTAGGTAGGTAAAATACGGACTTTTCTTCTTCCACCGTATATATACACCTATATTCGTATATTTTATGTATATATTCGTCACCTCGTCGCAACGTATAAAATATTATTATTTATACTCTATATTAATTTGTAAAATAATGCCGATTTTTAATATTATAAGGATAACAAATTTATTCCTGGCATAACATCACATTTCGCGTTCCTCCGATTTCCAATTCGATTATAAAAATATTATCATAATCATTATTGGATGAAACGTATAGCGTGAATATGGGGATGGCAGGGGGTGGGCAGCTGCAGCCTTCCCGGTATAAGCCGATTTTCAGTTGGTTTTAATATTATAATCTTTCAAGATAATTAAACCTTATATTTTTCATTATAATACGCCTTTATATTATCATTAAAAACTGTTGTGTGAATAATATTATTTCCAAAAACTTTTCTCACATTTATTATATATTTTTTTTTTAATATTATAATGTACTTTATTTTTATACTATTTATATACTTTATAATATAACACTCGTATGAAAATTTCATAATGATTAATTAATTTTTTCTCTGTATTATTTACATGGGGTTATTATTATTATTATTTTTTTTTATACCTTAAATATACTTTTGGTTAAAATAATTCTCAGTGCTGGCCACTGTAAGGTCTACGCATGATTATAAAATATCGAGATTTATACGCCAAATCAAGATTTAACGATCATTGAGTAATGAACTAATGACTAATATAATAATAATTAGTATTTAACAAATAAAAATATCTCTTTCGTGCCAACATTTAAACAATTAACGTATAAAAACTATTCAACTCAAAATATATTTTTCCGATGATAGTTCGTGACAATAACTGGGTCAGATTATTATAAGTGTTTAATTTGGCCACAATTATATAATAATATTATTTAATCGTGTCATACTATCTCATTGACTGTTTATATGACAATAACAAGTATATTATTATGATAGGTAATTTCATGGACAATAATAATTTATTGCACAAACGGGTTTTTCGTTTTTATACAACGTACGTTGTAAAAATAATAGCATTGTATTATATCGCACAGATTCGATTAATAAAAATTATAATGGAAACTTAAATATTTGAATAATTTAAGTTGCCTGTTCGTCGAATTAACTCGCATTCCCCATGTATATTTCTACTCATATAAGCAAGATATAATGAAATCGGTGAATTATTGTATTGTATACAATAAAACGTGTTTGACGTTAAAATCGCTCTACGCGCGTATAGGAAACGTCTATGCAATAATAATTTTTGAACAATTTTAATATTTAATATTTATTTATGATATGTGTCTTTTTTCTTTTTTCTTTTTTCTTTTTTCTTTTTTCTTTTTTCTTTTTTCTGTTTTCTTTTTTTGTTTTGTTTTTATGTCTGAAGACACTTTTTCTACCCGAAATAATGCCGTTTAATGTATTCGTATATTTATATTTCAATTTTAAACACCTTTAGATTTTGAAACTACGTTAACCAATATGTAAGTACTAAGTGCCCTTGAATAAGATTTTCAAAATTTTTCAAAATTTAATGTTTTTTATATTAATAATTATTTTAAAAGTATTAAAAAAAAAATAATAATAAATAGGTACTCTTATAATAATATTATATATACCTACTCGTATAATTATGATTGCTCAAAATCTAAAATATCGTGAATAATTGTTATAAAATATGTTTGTACTCGTGCGACTTGACAACTATTTACTTCTAAAATTCAAACATATAAAAATCAGATTTTATGTTATAATTTAGCTATCCGACTGAAAAATGAAAATCGCATACTGATGTACAAATTATTCACACTATATGCATCATTTGACTGTATAGGGATTTGGGTTTCAATAAGATCTTGAGAATGTACGAATTGACGTTGTTAAAAAAAAACTTCAAATATTTTAACATAGGTACCATTACATATCCATTTTCTTCATGGACGATAGATGGTTAAGTTGGGTTATACGTCCAAACTATACTCACCCAATGTCGACTGCGGTATCCTCAATACGCTGAGTTCGGTGAGTCCGTTGCATTCAGCCGCCGTCATGGGAGACAGTTGGACGTTATTCCTTTTCTTCCGTGGCCTGCCTTTGTGCACAGACGACCAATGGTGACTGGCCGCCCTAGGAGGACTGCACATGGGTTCCAGTTCGCACATGTCCCTGTGTTTCAGCCGTTCGTAGTCGGGTCGACAGAAAACCGCTCCATCGCGGACACCGTAATAGTCGCCCTTGCATAGCACCGCACCGCAGGCGTAGCACGCGAAACACTCCACGTGGTAAACGAGATCTTTGGCTCTCATGACCAGATCACATGCGCCGATACCACCCTGACACCGTGCACAGCGTTTTATCGAAAACAACCTGTGGACGAAAACGTATATTATACAGTGAAAATACCATGCCGATATTATTGTATTTAAGTTTTAACGGTACAGAATGAATATATAACGTCGTATTCTCTGCAGTTAACAGTTGAGATTTATAAAAATAAAAATATAAATTTATAGTTCGAAAAACTACGGTATAAAATGATAGGTATAGAAAATTATCCTATAGTTGCTATACTTATAATTTTATACATACGCGCGCATATTATTATATTATATTGTTATTCGGAAATTTACCACTTATTAAGTAAGTCATTGCGAATTTGTGACATAATAATTATTATTGTATATGAGGTCGCGGCTGATGAAAGCGCGCACTTATTGTAATGTATAATAAATTTAATCGAGTGGGACACGCGTTCAAAGGGCATTCGAGAACATTATAATACTCTCATGCTGCAGGGCGATTATCTAGCCAAAAATCAACGACGGACGAGTATAATATTATATATTATATAGCTGCAGTGATCGGATTTTGATTAAGAGACGCGTGGCCGACATGCGTCGTCAGAGGGAAAGAGGCACCTGGCGGATCGACGGGGGACGTGCTGATAACGTATCGCGCTCCCGTTGATATAATAATAATACGCGTATCTACTTCTTATATATTATATTCGTTGAAATCTATGTATATACGTATATAATAATACTCGGTATATTAAATTAGAAACAATATTATATTGGTATAATACGTACATCACGACAATGAGAGACACGTGCGCGGATCTCCAGGTGCGTGCGAATTTTAGATACCTACTGTGTGTAACCGCGGTCAGAGTATAGAATATTATATATATATATATATATATATGGACTTTGGAATTAAGCACTAGCTGATCCGTCGTAGCACCCGCGTATCGGCCAGTATACGGATGATGTTTATTGTGTCGGCGTGTGCGGTTCACGAGTGAGCGACCACGCGATAACTCTTGTTATATACCTAGGTACATTATATTATATTATATATTAAATTTATACGCGAACACGTGATTATTATGTATTATAAACCGCGCATTGTGTTAAGGCCGACGACATAAAAGGGGCGAAAAATCGTAGACATCGTCATTGTTAATTCGAGAAAGTTCACTAATCGACTATAGGAGTTTCTTTTTATAGTCGCGTAAATATAATTTTATATATCGTTATAAATCGTGGTATAATAAAATATTTCTCGTGGAATTAATACCACTTTAGAGCTTTGATGATTCGTTCGTTTATCCCGTCGTGTATTACTATAATATGTTTCATTCACTCGTCTCGATCGTGATACGAGCGCACGTCGCACGTGCGCCGTTCGAGTAGTCCAGGGAAAATTGATCGGTTTAACACAAATTCACTTTACTTAAAACTATACAAATAATGCAATTTTTAATCTGTCTTTCTATTGTTTTTGTCTGATCGCGTTAAAATGGTTTTTCGATTAATTAACTATATGATATTATGTATTCGTATATTCGAAATAATCGAATCTTATAAATGATTTTAATTTTTAGCCATTCGTAATATTTCTTTCAAAAATACATCGAAATATCTTCCGTTATCGTGTATATTTTTAAAAACAATTCGGTATATTTATAATTTGTTCCCCCCCCCCCCCCAGGTCATAACTCAGAATTCAACCGTAACTCGCAGTCACCGCGCACGCATTCAAATGGTATAAATTAAGGCGTTTTCCGTCGCTGTTAAACGCAACGTTTTTCTTCACGGTTCATATGCGCAACAACGTATTGTATAGTTAAATAATGTATACGGTTCCTATTAAAAATATCGTTTTAAAATATAACGCCGCGTTTTACGTTTTCACGCGTCCGCCATATCCGCGTATCATTTATAAATCTGCACTATATTATATAATGTGTGAATTTTAAAAGAAAACAATATTCGTTTTTCGATCTAAAATACGCGTTACAGAAATAATTCATAAATCATAAATATAGAAAAAAAAATCGAAACGAACTGGAAATTGATATTATTTTTCAAATATAATAACGAATATAACATTTGAACGGTTTATACCGCAACAATACCTGTAATAGTCTTGTTTACAATAGATGTTTCCGTGTCTGGAATAACACGTGAGCTCCGTGTCCAGCGGCACCTTACATTCGGCACATTGCAAACACCCGATGTGCCAGCACATGTCCACCGCGGACAGGTAGAAACGGTCGTTTATCAGTCTACCGCAACCGGCGCAACAAGCTCCGATGCTGCCGTCCTCCGGATCGGCTACCAATCCTGGACTGTGAATGTCTTTCAGCATATCCACATACAGAACATGACCTATGTAAACAACACACGTTCAACACGTTATATTATATAGTTATTATACGAGTACATATCATATAGACGATATTTAAATATACATTTATTATAATATACGTTTTGTTATGTCAGTGCTCGAATCGGAATAAAAATAATAAATAATAAGGACCATATGACTTTCAAGAAAATTAGCGTTCCTCAACATTATTTTGTATTCGCTATATACCGTAGGGAACGCTTAAAAGAAAATATACATTGGAGGAACTCCGTCCCCCTATATGATCCCTTCCAAATCCAGCACTGTGTATTCGTTTCGTGTATATACACCTATATATAAATATTAAATTTTATTTTAGAAATAAAATATGGAAAAAAAAACGTGTGTTTTAGTGAATTTCGACCACCGTTTCTGCGATAAGAATTAATATTTGGCAAATAATATAGGAGCCAGGTAAATGCCAAAAGAGATCATATTTTCTTGGTATACGTATGTATAATATTGTTAATTTATGTAATGAATACGAAGGACTCGCCATTAATCAAACATAAATGGCATAATAATATTTAGAATTCTACACGGATTTACCGTCAATTTTATGGAGTTATCGATCAAAATCAAACGAAATGTTTAAGGATATACATATAATGGCTATATTCAGAGTTTTAATGTAATTTGTAGCGAAAAAAACTCACGAAAAAACATTATATTCATAAATTATAGGTAGATAATAATATTATACGTTGAAGAATACTCCAAGACAATAATTTACAGGCTCTTTGCAAAATCCGCGCCAGAAAATGATAACACGCCAATAGATACCTACTCATGTAGTATAATAATGTAAGTACTCGTATAATATGTAATATAATAGAATCGGCACGAACTATCGTCAATATACGACGTAATAATAAATAAATATATAAATATTTTTTTTCTTTTTATAAATAAGTTATTTTACTATATCTCTTAATGCGTCGCTATATTATATTGGACGTATATAAAAGTTATGCGACTATATATATATATATATATTATATAAAAAACGTGGTTTTTTTAACGTCTCTTTTAATTAGCGCTCTGACAGTGACGGGTTATTTAATCTAGATCTTCAAATGTTTGTTTTTTTTCCCCTACCTATATATATTCGTTCGCCCTCTTCCGCCGAGTATGTAATATTATTATATTAATGGTGCACTGCTCTTTTGGCCACGATTCAACGGGGAGAGAAGCATGAAAAAAAAAACTGAAAACTATAACACCGATTGCTATAGACCATCCTCTAATTACACGTATCATTTCGTAAAAAGTGTTTAAAAAATTATATCTGCAACTCGAAAAAAATTAATTACCTACCTCCATATACGCGTATCGTGATGATGTGCGTCGGGGCGTTATAGTAATTTGACATCATACGATACTGTTTCTTGTTCCCCCTGTATACATTACATATATATATATATATATATA
>JAIUCT010000018.1:602140-627927 GCA_021307375.1 Tetraneura akinire | reverse complement strand
TTACAAAGTCATGATATTGAATTTTAAGTTTTTAAACCATAGACCTATTAACTAAATGGACTGCGCCTTCCTCGTCCCCCATCTTTTATAAAAATCAGACTAAGTAATTTTGCAAAAAAAGGTATTATGGAAGAAAAAAAGAGTAAATTTGTTATTTCTTCCATGAATTTTATGTTAATATTGTGGTTTTTACAATTTGATAAGAAATATAATCAAGAATCAGCATAAGAATAAATTATACGCGCATGCGTATTAGATCCTTGGAACGTCGGGAATAGTTCCTGCATCGATCCATTCGTTAAAATGTAGACTATTATCACATAAAATCATGGAATACATAATTTATAATAATTTTTCTTCCAGAATACCTTTTTTTGCTCATCAGCAAAAAGTCTGAGTAAATTTTTCTTTAAGCGCAGTCCATTTAGTTAATAGGTCTATGTTTTAAACATTTAAGTTTCAACAATAAATTTATGATTTAAATATGTTATTTCTAATATTTTGTGAATTATAATATTTTTTTAATTGAAGATTAATACCAACATGGCTGTAAAAGACTTGATTGGAGGATGGAAAGATAATGCACATATCATTAAAATTCCCGGAGGATGTACATCATATAAAAATATTATATTGAATGAGCATTGGACATCATTTACGAGAGCTTTTGGAATAAATAACAACTGTCCGATTAATCCAGTAATTTCTAATTTTATATAAATATCTAATACTTTATATCATTGTAATATTTTTTAAATATGCATATTATTTATTTTAAATAGGGAACATACATCTCTAAAGGCAATGGTATATCATTGGAAATGATTAAACCGACTTTCATAAAAGAATTCTTTTATGGAACATACAAATGTCAGTTTTATTTTACAGATAAAAATAATAATAAAATGGGGTGTATTATTGTTGTCATTGAAGTAAAGCGACCATGGGAAAATTGAATAATTGATTAATTGCAATACTCGTATTTACACTATAAAATTATATTATAAGCATTCGTTATTTATTGTTAAAATTAATTGCATTAAAATTAATGCATTTCTAAACGGTCTTGCCTTGCACCAGTTTCTTTTTATTATATTATATGAGTACCTACATACCTAGATTAAAAACTGTTATATTATTGTTACATCGTAGTCATATATGATTAAATCCAATAAATTTAATACAATTATATATTATGGTATTCATTCAATGAAAATATATTTCTTTCTGTAATGTAATAAATATTTTTGTTTTATCTATAATAAAATGAACATATATTTAGTAGTTATATTATGTCTAAACAATGAATACACAAGGCTGGCCTAGAAATTTTTTTCGGGTTGGGCGAGGGTTAAAATTTTTATAAGCACGTATTTAAAGTATTTATTTAATTAGGCAATAATTTTGGCATATAAAATAAGTATTCAATATATAATAATAATTGATGGTACATTTTCATTTATTAGTCTTTATAAATTGGTTATAATTAGAGTTCGGATTTATATCCATTTTAAAAGTATCAAATATGTACTTAAAAGCATAAAATATGCAAAATAATTTTTTGATTATGACAGTGGTTTATTTATTGTAAAGTTATAAAATGTGTCAAAACATTGAAATTCTTATTGCTATAATGTGTTATATAATAAATAATAAAATATATTCCTACATTTCCATTTATGTTCAATATCTCGGTTCACATTTAATTTTATCTATAGTACTAGATAGATCGACAATGGATTTTATAAATAACATTGGGAAATATCTAATATTAAATTTAAATTGCATAAAATGAATAGCTGATACTCCTGCCGCTTGGGATACAGGTATTCAAATCATAGCGTTTAATTAATTAGAATTTGAATGCAATGATATACCATTGCATTCAAAAAAACGATTCTAAGCGAAGTCCTGTCAGATAATGTAGGTATTTATTAAAATTATAGGCTTTTTTAATTAATTATTAAAATGCAAAATATTATCACACATATAGTACATAAATGAACACGCTCTATACCATTTTCAAGTCTTTAAGTTCTATATAAATGCTCATAAAACCCCTTGTCACAATTGGTTACCATTGCATTCAAATTCTATTTAAAATTAAACGCTATGATTAGCTCACCTGTATCTCATGCGACAAGAGTATATATGCTCTTCTTTTTGATACTTTAAACAGCTATAGAAAATAAACGTAAATGTAATGATTTACAATTAATTAGAACCGAGTTAAGTAAAATGTATTTCGGCTTAAATTAAATTTTCTTAATTTTTAAAAAATATTTGTCAATTTTATTTAACATTATTGTAATATATTGTAATATAATAAGAGAAATTCATATAAATAATTTAAATATTGATTTTACTGAAATTTCAACTTAAAACAGATAAAAAAAAATTTGAGACTAGAAATTTTTCTAATATTTTGATATGACCTTAATAGCAATAATGGGTACAGCTTCATCATAATAAGGGCAATAAGGAGGGGAAACCATCTCAAAGAACAAAGAAAACCATTTCATTTGTAGAAGGAGAAGTACGTGATATACAATATTTAAATTTTTCAACGGTAGACCAGAAATAGTTTAAGGTATGAGAGGGATTAAGGAACAACAAAATTTATGCTAGAAATTCTGTTTGGCTATAATGAAAATACGACGAGCAGAATAGCAATTTTTTTGAAATTATGAAAATCAGTAATGGAGCAGTAGATATAGGTTTTGAAAGACCGAGACCGATTTAATACGGCAGTTATACAAGAGGCATTATTATAGCTCATCCTTATTTTGACTGCAAAAGATTCGTTATTGTCAACTGTTATTTCTTTTATATCATTCCAAATTATTTGTTGTCATTGATATTTTTAATAAAATTCTTTCCAATATTTTCGCTTAGTTTCTTATAATTATAAATATCTTCTATTGATAATTCCTTTATATCACACGCTTTGTACGTTGTTTAGCTGTCTTAATTAGTGTTATCCATTGTACAGGAATGTATATTGAACCACTTACCAATACTTTTTTTTTTTTTTGTCTTCAATGACAGAGTGTATACAATCTCCTTTTGCGTATGTTCAAGTATAAGAAATTTGTGTCGTATCGTTTGAATGTTAAGTGTTAAAATGTCATAAATATAGAAACTATAATTATTATAAACTTATTTTTATTTTGTCCGGTGTAGTTGTGAGAATAAAAAAAAACTATGTTTGATGGAGAATCATTCGTTCCATTAGAATAATTATGTAAAAAGTTCAATATATAGGTACACATTATACGTACATGATCCAACTTCATTTGCATTTCGACTAGCGATAGTTTCAATTCCAGACATAACAATCCCTGTCACCATTTTAGATTCTGAGCGAAGCGAAGAATGTATTGGTTTTACAATGATGTGTGATTATTTTTTGTTTTTTTTTTTTTGTTTTATGTCTGTGTACAAAAATACAACCCGAAATAATGCTCCGATTTTCACGAATAGGGTATGTTTCCGGTAGCAAAGTGGATGTAGTTGGTACTTTACTTAGGTCATTTTTTGAAATTCTCAAAATTGACGCTATGCGGTAGAAAAAACGGCGAAAAAATGACGAAAAAACTGCATTTTTCGCGAAAAATGAAATTTCAACGAATTCGATTTTTATATTTCACGATAACTCAGGCAATTTTTAAGATAGAGACCTGAAATTTTTTTTGGATGTTCACATAGCTACTATATATATGTGGTATAATTTTGGAACCGTTACGTTAATTTTTCTCCAAAATATAGGACTTTGAATATTTCGTAAATTTCTCGTTTTTACGTATATAATGTTTGATAAAATTAGCAATTTTTGGTATTAGGGTCTGAAAATTTTACTGAAGTATACTTACATATTACTTAACATCATACTAAATTATTAGAAAAATGCATTGTCAAAATTTTTTTCTATGGCCGTTTTAAGTTTATTATTTTAGGAAAACGAAAATTATAATCTGACTGAACTTCGCTCAGAATTGTTTTTTCGAATGCAATGGTTTATCATTGCATTCAAATTCTAAGTAAAATTAAACGCTATGATTCGCACACCTGTATCCTGTGCGGCAGGAGTATCAGCTCATTTTTTTCAAGTTTAATTGTAAGTAGCTAGTCTTATTTTATAAAAAAAATTTGAAATTTCTCCATCGGGGTTACCAATATTAGGTACTTGAAGGTCAAAACAAACCAAATGTTTTTTTTCCATTTATTGCATTTTGTTTATCAAGTTCTTTTTCTTCCCTTAAAGCATTTTTTCTAAATCATGTTTTAATTTAATTTTTTCCATTTCTGGTGTATGCTGTATTGTATTTTTATAAGTTTCACATACCTACACTACACTGATCCTTTTTTAGAATATGAAATTTAATATAATTATCATAATTAAAAATACTCTGGTATGCAGTTAAATTAATAAAAGCATAATACACAATTCAATTTACGTAAGTTTTGGTGGAAAAAAACATTTTTGATTTAATATATTCTTTATCGTCACAAGTGTGCATAACAAAGGTATAAATTATATTTAGAGTTAATGCGGTTTAACCGGAGTACATGAAATACAAAACAATAATTTTCAATTCAGTATTATAAAAAAAATGATTAATTTTCTAGTAGTTTCAGTATAGTCACCGGAAAGCGACATAATAATAAAACCTTTACTATACAAAAACTGACAGGGCAAATGATGAAATTTAATAATTTAAACGACCTAGAATAAAATAACCTCCACAGATAACTGATCCAAAGTTTTTACAATATAGAATAAACATTTGGTTTTTTATCATTATTAAAATTAGAAGATATGATTTATTTTAACTTTAATTTTAATAATTACTGAATGTTACAATATGTTGACCGTGAAAATGACTAGAATAATGTCACTGATTCTATATTTATTAGAAATATAATATTATAATTATAATATTATATATATTATAATATAATATTCTAATTATATATTGAATAGGTTATAGGTACAATAAAATACAGTTATAATATATAGTAACTAAAATAATATAATAAAAACCAAATACGATAATCATCTTACTAAGGTTTGTGATTTTTACATATTATACAAATATAATGGAAACAAATATTTAATGTTTTATAACTCAATCTAAGTATAAATAATATCACAGACTATATTTATTTATATGAAAAAGTTTACAATATTAACACATTACTGTTCTTCTTATATTATTTATATAATAGGATAACATGAAATATTTAATTTTGATTGAACTTCTGTTTATCATTAATTGTGTTATAAGCAAAAACCTTTTCCCAAATCTTCCTTTAGTAAGTATATTTTTTCTAAAATGTCATTTAGTACAATCAAATTTTCAATTATTTTTAATATTGCTATTTTTCAGGGAAAATATCGAATATATACCAGAGCAATATTGAAATGTAATATATCAGATAAAACTAATAATGTCATTTACAATTACTATTTGACTAAAATATCAGCGAACCAAACTGAATTGAGGGGTAATGTAACGATCAAAGTACCACTTGATAATTCGTTTACAGTGAGTAAAGCAATAAAATATATAATATTTATTACAATAAGAGTTATAACTTTTTAACAGTATTCCTTATGTTATTTAAAAAAAAAATATCAAAAATGCAAGTGAAGGTATACTCCTGCCCCAGGGGTATAGTTGTGCAAATCATAGTGTTTAATTTTAATTAGAATTTAAATGCAATGATTAACCATTACATTCGAAAAAATGATTCTGAGCGAAGTTCAGTCAGATAATGTATTGATTAAAATTTTGACATTTTCTATAGTTCATAAATGAACATTGAACACTCTATAAAATTTTCAAGTCTCTAAGTTCAATTGCTTTCTATGCTCATAAAATCCTTTTTCACGTAAATTCCCGTATCATAAAAAATTTTGTCAATTTTTGTCATTATTGTAAAAAATTGAAATATAATAGGAAGAATCCATATGAATACCTTAAATATTAAATTCACTGAAATGTCAGCTTTAAACACCTATAAAACGAATTGAGTCTTGAGATTGAAATATTGATATACATTTTACAGGTACATAAACGTTAAGCATTTATTGATGAAATATTTATGGATATATAAATATATAATTTATATACATATTTGATATTAATTTCTGATTGCCTTTTATGCATTCCTATACCTGGCTGGTCCAATTGCGAGGAAATTTAGTACAGAGATTTATTAGGCCTATGGGAAGAAGATCGGTTAAGTTAAAAAGTGATGGGCCCATCACCGTGAGGTGCTCAAACAAGTATTATGAGATATACGATGAACATTTTTGTTTATAGATATTAGTTATTGCTATTAGTTTAAAAAATATTATTATTTTGGTTGTTATTAGTTTCAATAATAATTAGATTTTCACTATGGTTACTATTCTATTATAATCATGATGAGTCAAATTCGTCAAAGGAAAAATGTCGTTTTTCGTCATTTCTTTTGTCTCACGGGGTCAATTTTGAGAAATTCGAAAGATGTTCTAAACAATGTACAAACAACATCTAGTTTGCAATCGGAAGCATATGCTATTCGTGAAAATCGGAGCATTATTTCGGGTAGTAAAAGTGTCTTTAGTCATAAAACTAAAAAAAAACCAAAATACACACATCATTGTAAAACCAATACATTCTTCGCTTCGCTCAGAATCTAAAATTTAATGTTTTATCAAAATAAACTATCAAATAAATGCAATATTTCACCAAATGCATAGTAGGTACATATATTTCGTGCCAATATTAAAAAAAATAATTAATATTTCTACATTATTTATTATTATTTTACTAAAATATAATTTATTTCGTATTCATACAATGTATACCTACAAAAATATATATAAATAAAAGAAAGACTTCTTATCACTTCAATAGTTATGGAAACAGAAATATAATATAGAATAAATCAATAATGTTGAATATAAATAAATCTTTAATCCATAATTGTGTAATAATGGTAATATTTTTTTATTCACATTGTTTATTGAAAAATCAAATAACCATATAGGTTTATCTACTATTGATGTAATAATTTCCATAATAAATACTAATTTCATCCAAACTGAATAAGTATTATAGGAATAATATAATTAATAAACCTAGAGGTCTAAAAAGTAATTAAAATAAATTATATTCAAAATTGTATCTTTAAGATTAATAATCTTAGTAGTTGAAACCTTATTAAGAATAAAAAAAAATTAAATTAAATAAATATATAAATAGAAAAAAAAATGTATTTTATCACAGCTATTTAAGATATCAGGTGGGTAATTAATAATTACCATAAAGTTTTTTTTTTTCACAAATATTTTCTTTAGTAATTCTGAGATGGTTATAGAAATAACTGTTATCTATATAATATATATCATACACTTAAATATTAATGATAAAAATATACATTATTAAAGTGTATAATATATGTAAACAATTCAATTTAAAATTTTATATTAGGTACAAATTTATAAATTATAATAAATAAATAATTTTAGAATTGATTTATTATTAGACAATAGAGTCTTTTGATAAATTATGATTTTGGGTTTAAACATTTAAATTTCAACAATAAATTTATGATTATATAAATATTTTATAACTAATATTTTTTTTTATTGTAATATTTTTATTAATGGAAGATTAATAGCAACTTTGCTATAAAGGACTCAATCGGAGGATGGAAAGATAATGCGCATATCTTCAAAATTCCCGGAGGATGTACGTCATTAAAAAATATATTGAATGAGTATTGGACACCATATACGAGAGCTTTTGGAATAAATAACAACTGTCCGATTAATCCAGTAATTTCTATAATTTTATATAAATATCTAATACTATTATTTATATCATTGTTATATTTTATAATTATGCATATTGTTTATTTTAAATAGGGAACGTACATCACTAAAAGCAATGGTATGTCATTCGAAATGATTAAACCGACTTTCGTAAAAGAATTCTTTTATGGAACATACAAATGTCAGTTTTATTTTACAGATAAAAATAATAATATAAATGGCTGTATTATTATTGTCCTCGAACTAAAACGACCATGGGAAATTGAATAATTTATTAATATTGCAATAATTACACTATAAATACTTAAATTATTAGCATTCGCTATTTATTGGTAAAATTAATTGCATTTCTAAAAGTCTTGCACTAGTTTCTTTTTTTATTATATAGTGTATGAGTAGTGAGTACCTATACCTAGAATATAATCTATTATAGTTATAGTATATTATTGTTATATTATCAACTCTGATAAAAATATAATACAACTATATAATATGCCAAATGAATTCAATGAAAATATATTTTTGTTTTTAATGTAATAAATATTTTCGAATTATCTATAATTAAACGAACATTTATAATCAATATTCGTAATATTGACGTAATATTACAAATATATAACTGTTGGGGATTCTATGCAAAATATTGCCATTTACAACAAAATTTAAGTTATATAAAATTTTTAATAGAATATATAAGAGACGACGAATCGATAGAAGTTTATTATTATTTACGAAAACGTAGAAATGCGTAAAATTGAGTTGTTATTGTTGATTTTTTTTATAATTCTTATTTTTCCTTAAACTACTTTTATTCCATTAAAATAAAATTTACAAATTGTAATATTACCATTTTTTTTTCGTTTTTTCGGGTTTTAAGGTATAATTATTTTTTTCTAATTTAAAGAAACATATCAAATTGAACTTCACAAACTACAATGTACGAAAAAGTATTTTTAACTACTACTTCCCAAAAGTATACATACATTTCTTAAAATTTAAATATTTTTGGTTTTATATTGTATTTTTTTTTTCTGTGTGCATATACTAAAATAATAATAGGAACCATTTAAAACCGGCATTAACAGTTAGCAGAACCGAAACCTCAAATTTCAAATATAGGAAACCTAAATCAGAACCGAAACCTTTTATTGTACTTTATTCAAAACCGTACCGAAACCGGAACTGATAAAAGCATTAAGGTTCCAGTCCCTGATACGAAGACGATAATATATATGATGCATTTATAAAAAAGCTTTATAAAAACAATACAAACAACATAAAAAAGGTTGATTGAAATACGCGCGTTTTAAGAAATATTGGAAATATCTTAAGGAGTCATAAATAATGGGATGCCATGGTAATTTTTTAGATGCTGAGCGAAGCGAAGAATGTATTTTTTTTTTTTTTATCATTACTTTTCGGCAATACATCTACATCACGCGTTATTATATTGTACAAAGTGGATATTTTGACATGTGAAAGGATTTCCAATGGATACGTCTGTCAAAAAGTACCTTGTTATATAGCCAGATCATCGTTATATGGAAACAGCAGCAAATCCTATTTGTCAGCTTATGTAGACTTATGTAGCTTATATATATATATATACGAGTAACCGTCTCTAAATATCTATAAACCGAAAAAACATTATGCTTAATTCCAAGAGTACTTATATATAATATTTTGTGTATTAAATAAAATATAAAGTATTCGACGATATATTATATATATTTTTTTAATTTACTTATGCGAAAATACTGAATATTTATATATTTAATCCTTAATAAATTCTATAGGTAAATTCTATATAGGATGCACAAAATTATACAGTAAAAAAACAATGAATATAAAAATTTTTGTATGTAAATATGGTAAATCTTAGATTCTTAGACATGTAACGTAGACAAAAATGACAATATCAATGTGAATATCGACAAATTCGCGAATGTTTTTGAAAAATATATCCTTAAAGTCATCGAGATAATTCGCTGTAAATGTTCGAATTTAAATAATATAATTTCTTATACCTTTATACAAAGTATAGCAAAACCCATAGATTTTATCCGTTTTTCGCATTTTTACCCAATTACACTATTGTTATACATAAAAAAATATATATATATATTACGTATAAAATGTTTTAAAATAATTATTACTACAACACTAACTTGTATCTATCTAATATAATAATATTATTATACAATATAGTTATGATTTAATTAACAATACGAAATCCAGTAGTCCAATATACGTACAGTATATAATATAATAATATGACGTGTAATAATCGAGGGATCAGCGAATCGAGTCGAATAACACAATGTCATTCGATACGTGAAAGTTTTTTCATCCCTTATTCAATTCTGAATACTGTATACTATCGTCCCTTTCCCGAACGATTTGTATGACCGTAACCGTGGTCGTTGTCGAATTTCAAGCGCGTGATATTATTATTTTTCGAGACCGTCATTATACCGCACCATGCGTTGCGTATAATAAACATAATATTATGTGCCTACATATAACTACTAATAACTATAATAATAATAATAATAATAATAATAATAATAATAATATGTAAAACTGTGGCCTCGTCCGAGGCGTAAAAATAACACCGAGAAACACGCGTTCGGCCGCGTGGCGTAAATACAATGTCGCGACTCGCGCTCGCCCGTTGCGTTGTATTATTGTCATATTGTTCCTGCTCGGTTCGCGAAAAACGTCGATTTCTGCATCACGCGCATACGTATGATATACGTATGCGATATCCTATGTCGCAAAGAGTCCCCCGTCCACGAGGATCATTAAAGAGGATTAACACGACGACGTCGACGGTCCCGTTTGACTGTGCGCAAAAATTAAGTGGACGTGCCGCCGCGGGTGGGCCAGGGCCCGGGTCAACACGTGCCCGGATCGCATATATAGTCGCGTATTGTATGTACGCCCACCGGCATGTATGTATGTATATATTTATATGTATTTCAAAGGGATTTCTCGTGCCGCAGTCGTATTATATATTATATATATATATATGCTTAATATACGGGACGAAATAATAATAATATCGTCTTCGACCCTGTGTTATATTAGCGCCAGCGCGTCCGCGTTTGAGACATTCGACACCGCCGCCGCCGTCGCGCCATTCTATACGGTCGCGTTATATTTTTTCGTGCACGTTTCGGCGACATAATTTATATAATAACATTTATTTTAGACATAATAATAATATTGCAATGTAATTACTATACAGTTTTATTATTCAGTCGACCGCCGGTTTCCTTTTTTTAAAAACTATTTTTTTTTTATATATATATATTAGATATACTCGTATTATTATAGTTTGTTTCGCCGAAGCGGACAAATAACGTAGTTCGTTTTGTGAGGTTATCTCAACCTCGGAAAACAATAATATTTTTTTTTATCAGTAATTTCCTCTTGTTATCACACTTCACGTAATAAATTTAAAATATTGTATTTACTCGGAGATTATATCTATAATAATAAGAGTAAAATGATTACGAATCACTCTATATAGATCGGAGAAACCGTATATTTGTTTTATAGCAAACATATTATTACAATATAGGTACGTCATTATTAATATCGGTATAGTATAATAGAGTAGCACGTCATGTATTGGGTTTCTATACCGTGTTTACGGTATAATACGTATAGGTATACTACATTGAGAATAAGGTCGCGAAGGTGAGTCGTGGTGAACGGTAATGCGGTTGTAACCAAAAGAAAATATTATAATAATAACGTTATTAAATCCACGTCGTTGCGGCGCGCCGTAATAATCATATCGTCTCGTCGTTGCAGTACGTACCGCGACGTTTGCCGGTTATCTTCCGGTAGACGTTGTACACAACCGTGGTCAACATGAACAAAACGGTAACGAGCAACAATGAAAAACTGACGAATCCCACACCTATAACCGAGTATATGATTACCATGGAATCGATGATTCGTACGTCGATGGGCATGACTTCGTGTCGTTTATCCGAACTGTCGTTGCTCCAAGGCGCCATTAATTTCTCGATCAACTGTAACATTTCCAAGCCGTGCGATTCTTTTTCACGCAGCGCGAACACCAACGTCTGATTGTAAAATAACATGTCGCCGACTAACAAATCGTAGTTTATCACGGCCGCAGAACAAAAGTTCAAAATGGACAAACACTGCAGTGAGCCAAAAACAAACATGGCTGCACAGCTGATAATTACACTCGCAATAAGTTGGCGTCAAAACGGTAGAAAAAAAAAAAAAAAAAAAACAAGAAAAAGAAAAAGAAAATCCGATTACGGTATTAAACTGTTGAGTAGGTATAGTTAGATAAGTATAATATAGCAGTATATAACGTACTATTATACGCGCGTAAAATTTAAGAAACATTTTATTAAATTTTAATCATTTTTTTTTTTTTTTGTTAAATCTTAAATTAAATACAAAAAAAATATGCGTGTTCCTCTGAAGAAACACGCGTAACAGTGTTTAGTTGTTGTAATGTAAACAACTCGATTAGCCAACAAGAGTAATATATTATTTTATAATATTATTGATAATGTGTTATCATTCTTGGACATAAATATGTATCGTAAATAATTATAATATACTGTATTGTATTTGTATATAAGTACGTAGAAATTAGATAATAATTGTAAAAAATAAATAAAACTAATTGTAACGATGTTAATAATACCTATTACAATAGTTTAAAACGTTTAAGTAAATTTTTGTGCGATATTATAATATTATGTTATTAATATCGCCCGTTTAGGTATATATAACAATACGTGAACGTTATTAAATAATAATTAATAATCGTAAAATAATTTGTGTAATTTAAAAAAATTAACGTAACGGTTGCAAAATTTTATCACATATATTATTATATAATAGTATACCCATCATGTAAACGCCCAATAAAATTTTCAAGTCTATAACTACAAAATTGCCCGAGTTATCGTGAAATATTGAAATCGAATTCGTCGAAATTTCAATTTTCGTGAAAAATGCCTTTTTTTCGGAGTCGTTTTTCCTATCGCATAGGGTGAATATTGAGAAATTCGAAAAAACGACCTAAGTAAAGTACCAACTACATCCAATTTTCTACTGAAAACCTATACTATTTGTAAATATCGGATCATTATTTCTTGTTGAAAAAATGTCTTCATACATAAAAATAAGAAAAATCCAATAAATACTTTAAAATTGAGACAAGGGATTTTTCTAATATTTTGAAACGATATTAAGTAATATGTAAGTATACTTTAGTAAAATTTTCAGACCTAAATGCCCAAAAATACCAATCTTATCAAACGTTATATACATAAAAACGAGAATTTTTCGAAATATTCAAGGTCCTATAATTTGTAGAAAAAATAACCAAACGGTTCCAAAAATTTACCAAATATAAATAGTAGCAATCTGATCACTCAAAAAACTTTTCGAGTCTCTATCTTCAAAATTTCCTGAGTTATATTGAAATATTGAAATCGATTTGTCAAAATTTCAGTTTTCGTGAAAAATGCCGTTTTTTCGTTTTTTTTTTTTTTTTTGTAATTTTTTTTTACCGCTTAGAATATTGAGAATTTCATAATATTTCGAAAATACGTTAAGATATTATATCAGTATGCTTCAATAAAATTTTCAAAAAGTTTCCAATATTATTGGTTTTTCTATTAATTTTTATTGTGGAAGTATTGAGAAATAATAAGAATATTCGTATGGATTCGTTTGAACTAAAAATATCATTCATTCTAAATAACATTCATTATAAATTGATATTATAACTATAATACATAATTATTTTATTTATAATAAAAATTTAATATTGGGAAATAATTAGTGAATTATATAGGTAAAAGTTTAGTTTTCAATAGGGGCGCCAAAATATAATTGCCCTAGTGCGTTAATGAAGGTTAACACGGCACTGGTTGTAACCGTAGATGAAATATAAAAAAATAATTTTCATTACAATATTATCTAAACATGATTAATTATCGAGTTGTGTCAGTATAGTCGCCGGGAAGCAACGTAATAATAAACGCTGTGGCTAAAGACACGACCATTTTTATCAATTTTTAATAGTCGGGTATTGATAACAGCCCCGACCATCCCGACTGGCCACCAAAATCAATTATCATGTGACCGTGACATGTACATTTATTTTTTATTTTTAAATAATAATTTAAATAGTCGCTCTTTTAAACATTAAATATAATAAGTAGTGTTAATACATATTATCTACTATATTAGGTACTGAATTATAAAGACACGTGTCAACAGTGTTGGGAATAGATAACCTAACTATTATCTAGATAAAGATAATAGATTATTGATAGGAATTTATCTAGATAAAGATAATAGATAATCGACATAAACTTTAGTTGCATAGCTAGAAATCTCCTGTTGGTGGAACCACTAAATAAATACCATATGATACTTAACCTAGTCTGTATACTGCACAGACCAAGGGAGGTCGTCCCAGCCAAAAACCGCTTCATACTTATTAATTATTTTAAATATCTCCGGTCAAAAACTGAATAAGGAGGTAAAAACAACAAGAGAACGACAAATGACAATGACAGATTGACAGCTAATGGTCGCGTTGTATAATAAACTGTGACGTGTTAACCTAACTCTGAAGTGTATTTTATTATTATGTTTACTGTATTATTTGTAGTTGTATCGACAAAATTAATAAAGATACCTATTATTGGAGCATAAATGCATAATTTAATTATATTGCATTTTGTTGATCGAGTTCTTTTTTTTCCTTGAAGCAATTTTTCTAAATCCTGTTTTAATTTAATTTTTTACATTTCTGGTGTTTTCTGTACTGTCTTTTTAAAAGTTTCGCATAATACACTGATCCTTTTATGGAATATGAAATCTTATATATATATATCTGTCATAATTAAAAATACGTTGATATGCAATTATTTTAATAATAGCATAATAAAAAATTCGAGTGATGTATATTTAATTGAAAAAAAAATTGTTGATTAAATATATTCCTTATCGACACAAATATGAATAAGACGTGTATAAATTCTATTTAGAGTTAAGCTATTATAAGCGAAGACGAAGTACAAAAAAATAATATTCAATACAGTATTATCTAAAAATGATTAATTTTAGAGATGTGTCACTATAGTCACCAGGAAGCAACATAATAATAAAACCTTTATTACTCAACCAACTGACGGGGCAGATAAAAATGATGAAATTTGATAATTGAAACGACCTAGAATAAATAACCTCCACAACTAACAGATCATAGTTTCAAAAATATAGAATAAAAATTTGTTTTTTTTCATTATTAAAATTAGAATTTTTGATTTATTTTAATTTTAATTTTAATAATTATTGAAAGTCACAATATGTTGACCATGAAAATGACTAGAATTATGTTACTGATTCTCTATATAGGCAAATAAATATTGAAATTATTGAATACAATAAAAGTTAATTATAATAATATACGGTAATAATATAGTACCTAACCAAAATAACACAATAAAAACTAAATACGATAATCATCTTATTTTTTGGGTTTGTGATTTTTACATAATATACAAATACAATGGAGATAAATATTTAATGTTTTATAATTCAATGTAAGTATAAATAATATCACAGACAATACTATTATTGATATGAAAAAGTTTATTATATTAACACATTACTGTTATTCTTATATTATTTAGACAATATAACATGAAATATTTAATTTTGATTGAACTGATTTTTATTATTAATTATGTAACAAGCAAAAACTTTTTCCCAAATCTTCCATATGTGAGTGTATATTATTTTAAATGTCATTTAATACATTCCAATTTATAATAATAACTATATAATTTTAATATTACTGTTTTTCAGGGAAAATATCGAATATATACCAGAGCAATATTGAAATGTAATATATCAGATAAAACTAATAATATAATTTTCAATTATCATTTGAATAAAATATCAGCGAACGAAACTGAATTGAGGGGTAATATTACATTCAAAGTACCATTTGATAATTCGTTTACAGTGAGTAAAACAATAAGATATATAATATTTAATACAATAAGCGTTATAAACATTGTATAAACAATTCCATAAAAAAAAAAAAATAATTTCATACGAACTGAATAAGTATTATAGGAATAATATAATTAAAAATCCTAGAGGTCTAAAAAGTAATTAACATAAATTAAATTCAAAATTGTATCTTTAAGATTAATAATATAGGTAGTTAGTTAGTTTCAGTAGTTGAAACCTTTTTAAGAAAAAAAAATTAAATAAAATAAATATATACATAGAAAAAAAAATGTATTTAATCACAGCTATTTAAGATTAAGATATCAGGTCAGTAATTAATAATTACCATAAAATTAATTTTTTGCACAAATACTTTCATTAGTAATTCTGAGATGATTATAGAAATAACTGTAATATATTTACTAGTATATTATACTATACTGTAGTATATATGTATATGGTATATCATACAATTAAATATTAATGATAAAAGTCAAGGCTTTGCACCCGAATTAACCAGAATCCGTAAAACCACTAAAAACCCTTAAAAAACAAACACCTGAAACCCTTATTAACCTGAATAGTATTTATTTAAATAACCCGAATTTACCCATAACCTAAATAAAAAATTCTGGTTAATCTAAAACCCGAATGAATTTTCAAATTAAGAATTATTCCAATACGTTATTATTTGTATATACATATATTTGATATAACTTTACATAAAATAATTTTAATATACTAATTCTTAATCTTAACTATTGTATACAGTATACTATTGTGAATATATATACTCTACAAAAAAACATATAAAAATTACAATTATTTATAATGAATATAATTTAAACTATTATCCTAATGTCCATTACTGTCAAATACTGATGATAAATTAACATATTTGGGTAAAAATAATATCTTAATTTTTAATATAAAATACAATTAATTAAAAGTACAAAACGAATTTAAACATGTTTATTATTGATGCATTTTATTTATTATTATTTATGTATTTACTTAACACCCGAATTAACCATTATTAACCCGAATAATAACGGTTATGAGTATCCAAATATCTTGTAAAAATTTTCAATGTGGCGTTTAAAAACCCGAATACCATCATCACCTGAAACCCATAACCCGAATAAATAATTCGGGTGCAAAGCCTTGAATTAAAAGTATACGTTATTAAAGTGTATAATATGTAAACAATTCAATTTTAAATAAAAAAAAATAATTTTAGAACTGATGATTTATTATTAAACAATAGGGCCTATTACAAAATTATAATATTGGGTTTTACTTTTAAGCATTTCAATTTCAACAATAAATTTATGATTATAATAATTTTATAACTAATATTATTTTAATATTTAATTAATTATATATAATTTAATATTTTATTTAATTTTAAGATTAATAACAACATGGCTATAAAGGACTCAATCGGAGGATGGAAAGATAATGCGCATATCTTCAAAATACCAGGAGGATGTGCATCATTAAAAAATACAATGAATGAGTATTGGACATCATTAACGAGAGCTTTTGGAATAAATAACAACTGTCCGATAAATCCAGTAATTTCTAATTTTATATAAATATCTAATACTTTATATCATTGATATATTTTTTAAATATGAATATTATATATTTTAAATAGGGAGCATATATCACTCGAAGAAATGGTATGTCATTGGATATAGTTAAACCGATTTTCTTAAAAGAATTCTATTATGGAACATACAAATGTCGGTTATATTTTACAGATAAAAATAATAATATAAGTGGCTGTATAATTGTTGTCGTTGAACTAAAACGACCATGGGAAATTGAATAATGTATTAATTGATGTGATAACACTATATAAAATTAAATTGTTAACATTCCCTATTTATTGTTAAAATTAATTGCATTTTTGAAAGTCTTGCACTAGTTTCTTTTGATTATAGTATATCGTATATATGAGTACCTACCTATAGATTATATTCTATTATTGTATATTATTGTTTCATCGTAGTCATACATTATTAACTCCGATAAATATTAATACAATTATATATGGTATTCGTTCAATAAAAATATATTTTTGTCTTCAATGTAATAAATATTTTTGAATTGTCCACTGGTGTTTATGTGCGAAATATGATATTGCCATTTTATAACGAAATCAAGTTATATTAAAATTATTATAATGGAATATAAGAAGTTGAATCGATGATAGAAGTTATTATTCTTTACGAAAACGTATTAATGCGTAAATTTGACGTAAATAAATTCTTTATTTTTTTTGTTTATTACGTTTATATTACAACGTAGTCGTATTTAATCTATATTAGATATTTAAAAGTACATAGAGGACGAATTTTTTGACGGCGCAACAAGAAGCATCAGCGTATATCGCGTAACGTTGTAAAACAGATGTATCACATGTGCGAGATTTTGCGAAAAATAATGGCACGTTAGGATTGCGCTAATGATCTAAAAAAATGGGTCGTACGGCTTTAAAGTAATAAGTTTGTATGTATATTAGTTTGTGTCGTTTAAAAATGATAAATAGCCCATCCGCTCAGAAATAATTATAAAACACATTTTTAGTGGCCACCGAAGATATTGAGTTTCATTGATATTCGTATACACATACAGGGCGCACGTTTGTTTAAATAAATATTATTATTTTTTTTTATATATATAATATAACTGCACGTTATTACGTACGCCTTCTATAAATATAAACGGGGTTTAAATACGTGAAATGGCGAAATCTTTTGAACTATATTATAATACGAATTACTGAAAAACGTTGTTTTTTTTTCGCTATAAAATCGTATACGAGAGTCGTATAAATTAAAAATTACACAGATATATTTTAGGTATATTAAACTCTGCCCTGGTACACATGCGAATTAACACGCGACGATTGTATATGTATTAAAATTTATAAATAAAATTTGTTTATTTTTTTTTTCTTTTTTTTTTTCATCGTAATTATTTTAACTGTAACATTTAACTGTAACTATTATAAAATTCTATTTAGCTACACGTAAAGCTACATATATACAATATATTATAATATGACGCACGTTTATAGATTTTTTTTAATATATTAACGAATTTATTATAATAATCGTAAAAAAAGAAACACACACACACCACTACACCAGTGTAATATTTAAAAAAATATATCTCGTTTTATTTCGTTCTCCTCGAAATTGTTTTTTATATTTTATTTTTTTTTATATTACGTATACACGCGTGAAAGAATAATATTTACATTTGAAGCACGCACCCACAGTTTATCATATAAGAAAAACGCCCGCCAGCGGCATCCTGATTTATGTGTAATTTATGAAATCCAATTACTTAACCCTTTGCGTGGCCGTATAATAGTCACAATGTATATACGATTTTTAACGTGACTGAAATTATTATTATTGTTGTTTCGTGAGATCGCGTTAGCTGCAATACAAACCCGACTGCGGCGTGATTTATGTAATAAAAATAACAACTATTAACACCAAAGCGATATTATTTAAGTCTCCGTATAGCAGCGCGTGCGTTGACTGGATGTCACGGCGGCGGCGGCGGCGGCGCCGGCGTTTCATCATCCGCACGAACCTGTATGATATTATTATGATTTTACAATATAATACACGTATGTAATTATTGTCATATAAACGGCCATTATTTATATTTTATGCGATTAACAAAAATGGATATAAGCATACTCACGAATTTATAAAATATAATAAAGACATTGAGGTATTAAGGTATTAAGGTATTTATTATAAATGTTACCCCGGCAAAGTAAATATATTGAATCCGGTATTAAATAGAATACTTAGGAGTTCCATATAGAGTGCTATAAACGAGCAAGAAAAGTATGAAATTTATACATTGATTACAGGGGTATTCTATGGAATATCTAAGTAGGCAACGTAGAAAATTGGTATAAATTTAAACGGTTTTTACTGATTTTAGGGTGTTTTATGGGTATATTTTATAGTGAAAAGTGCATTTTCCAAGTGTATATCAATATTATAAATAGGGATCGATGAATTAGTAATATCTTATTTCATATACCCTGTTATTCTGTAACTATAGAATCACAAGAAATATTTATTTATCTGCAACTACTTTTACCCAAGAAACGTCAAGTAGTTTCTAGTTTTCGAGTGTAAGGGATTTGCCGCTTCGCCTACTGGTTCCGTTTACTTAAGCGCCGCTTCGTGGCACTTTTCTTAAGGAAACGCAGCTAAGCAAAGTCCCAAAGTCCTAAGGGACTAAAAACTACCAACCTAATACCTGTTTGTGTAACCCTAATACTGATTCGGACAATCAGAGGTTTTGTTTTACTTAAAACCTCGCTTCGCGAGACCGCGGTTAGGATATCTAAATAAAGATTATCATATTTCATTTGGAAATCGAAAAAACAATATTTTTTTTTTTTTTATTTCTGGCATTATTACATTTCAAATTGTTACAAATTGTTTTTTTATCGTTGGTATGTCTGAATTCATCATATCTTATGATATTATCATTATTTTTCTTACAACTACCATGTCTCTGAAAATACCTAAATTCATAAACGTTTTTTTAAAATTCATAAACACCATTCAAAAGTTCATATACAATAATATAACCATATAGCATTTAGCATTTTATACAATACCTAGGATTTCTATAGAATGCCTATAGATTTAATACTTTCCCGGTAACATTTTGTTTAAAACACTAATATTAAAATAAATACGTCGTAAAAACGTTTTCATATGCATCACATATTCGAGTGATCAAATTTACATATTATATGCGTATATTTATATTAATATAATAATATTTATATACATGTTTATAAATAAACGCGAAAAATAATTTTATCACAGTTATATTTATAAACTTAATTAAAAAAATTTAAATTTAATTTAATAAACAATTTTTTAAAAAAAAAAAAAATGTTGTTTACTTACTATATTCTTGACGTAATAAAAAAAAAAATGCTGACGCCAATTATAGTCTTATCATTCATTTAATTTCTGTATAATACAATTTTTTTTTTTTTGTAGTATTTTTCCATGAACTAAATAATCTCAATATAATATTTTACATATTTATAATATTAACGCAAGACATAATATACTAATATAATTGACGCTAAATAAGCTCAATTTTATTACAATGTGACATTCATACTTTTTTCCGAGAAGTCACAGAAATACAATTTGTCGAAACTATATTTAATTTATACTTATGTCTTATATAGGTACTTATCTCATATAAGTCATAATACAAGTACAAACGTAAAACCTATACCTAAAGACTAAGTTGTAAAAGTTATTTTCATTTTTGTACCATAATAAATCACAGCAGGTTTTTAGTTTTTACACATTTTAAGTACTCTTTTAAGTAATACCCTTCAGCCGCGACTATGTAAAATATAATAAACTACTTTTGAGTGATTGAATTGAAACGTTATTCGTAATAATATAATACCTATTGTGCACATCATGTGGCAAAGTTTTCGCAAGTACATTATAATATATAAGGTTGTACCTCATACAGTCGTACTTACAACAACAAGATGGAGTTTAATAATATCATGTTTATGACCACTTGACGTTATGGTAACAATTTAAACTTCGAACGGTCACTTGTTGTATTGTTGTATAGTTGTATACCTAACCATGGTTATCGTCCAATTTACGATGAGTAATATCAATTTTATTCATTTTAATATATTATCGTTCGTATGTTTAGGCATAATATATAAAATATTAATTTCACGTGTTCGTAGAGAATATTATTGTCTCGAATCGTCATTAAAATATAACACGACGTTTAACTAAAAATAATGAAACGTCACTGTTAACATATAGTACCAAATTTTTTTGACATGACCTGTAAATTTTCGAAACGTCCCACGTAATCGAGTAGGTACTGCAGACAAGTTAATATATCATATAACTCTGCAATGTCTCAGGGATGGCTTTAAAGGGCCCGGTGCCGATGAGAGTTTTATTCAAAAAACCCCCGCGCTTTACAAAATGGTAAGATTTTTCTTTTCATTTTATGTTTATAAGAGAAAGACCTCTTATAGAGTGGATTGAATTGTGGTTTGTGGTTGTTTTTTTTTTCGAAATAAGATTAAAATACCTTAAAAATCTCAACATTTTCATTTAAATTTTGAAAATCGTACTTCAATCCGCCCCCAGTAAAGTGATCGTTTTCTTTTAAATAATAATAAAAAAAAATAAAATAAAATAAAATTCTAACTATTTGATAAGGCGCGTTTTTCTCTTAAGGGTATCATTTTTGTATATTATATTTCGTATACATAAAACCCACGTGGGCACCATAACAGCATTTTGTCAAAATTCGTCGTCCAACGCCTTTCTCGTTTTTCTTTGTTCGCTGTAAAATCTATATAAAATGTATTATTGTAATCGTAAATTCAAGGTGTAAGTGTAATACAAACAAACACTCGATTTTTACAGTGGAGTAGACACGGGTTTGGACTGTTGCCGGTGAGCACGAATTCAATGCAATGTGGACTTAACACCGTGTAATTATTGTTTAGCACATTGCGCATCAGTTTAAATCGAAACTTATAATATATGCATAATATGGTCAGAAATTATATCTCTATCTACCTAATAATTACGGTAATTACCTGTAATTTAATATTATGTATACGATTATTATTTTATTTTCCTCGGTCGTTCGTTCGACGTTATACCTATGGCTATTATGCATTTATTCTAACCGCGGTCCGTTTTATAATCGTGCAAAATATCGTACGGTTAGGTTAGCATTTTTATTATAAGCTACACAGTTTTGTCCGTTCATAATTATTTGTATATTCATAATTACAAAACGGAAGTGGAATAATTTCGCGTAAAAATATCGAACCGTTTGCTGCTATTATACGTAAAATTTAATAAAAAATAATTTAAATAAAAAATATTAAGATTATTATTTTTTTTTAATTACGATTTTAATTAAAATAATATAGGTAAACCTATAATTATTAATATCATTAAAATATAAGCGCGTTTTACATTTTTTTTTTTTTTTTTTTTTAACGAATTCTCAAATTTGACGATATTTTTATTCGAAGCGTATATCAACAGTGTATAATGTTTAACGGATATATACGAAGAAACCGGCAGCAGGATATTGCGGTGACGAATGTCTTCGTCCCTTCAGTCTTCGGAGATATCATAATAATATTATAATATACAGGGTGATCCAAATAACTTACTACACTCATTTTCTCGGTCAATTTTAATGTTTTTCAATTTTTTTTTTTTACAAAATATATAGAACTTATAACACTACATTTTTATATAAAAATACAATTTTTTACAATTTTTTTTCTTGCTGATTTTTGAATTTTTATACTTTTTTTAAATGGCATGCTATATATCTATTTACACCAAAAAATAGGTAAAAAAATTATAAGAATTATATTCCTTTGTCATTTTTAATTTTGTTAACTTTTCAATGAACTACAGTGATTTTCATTAAGCTGTTAAATGGATATTTATTAAATAGTGAAAGTACTTTTTCGGAGACGCCAATTCATTGACGTTTGTATTGTTTACAAACACTTTCAATAATAGGTATTTTATTATAAATCATAATATATTAATATACCTACAAAATATAACGAGTGTGTATTTCCAATTTAGTATCCAATTATGATGATAAACACAATTAATTAAATACCTATATCATACAATCGTATGGAAAAGTGAAAGTGAACCGTAGTAACAGTGACGTAAAAACTGACAAACGCTCCTCCTATGAATGAAAAATAAATAAATTTCAAAGACGTATATTATGAAAACAAATTGAAAAAAATTAAAAATTTCTTCACAAAAATTATTTTTAAATTATTACCCATGTCATAGAATAAAAACAAATATAGCATGCCATTTAAAAAAAGTATAAAACCTAAAAATTTAATAGGAAAAAAAATTATAAAAAATTATATGTTTATGTAAAAATATAGTGTAATGTACACCAAATATTTTGTAAAAAAAAAAATTGAAAAACTTCAAAATTGACCGAGAAAATGAGTGTAGTAAGTTATTTGGATCACCCTGTATAGTTGCGGTTACCACGGTTACAGTTATTTCGTCTACCTATATAATATTATATATAATAAGGACGCGTCATTATATTTTCTGTGTATTATTATATTATCTTATAATGTGTATCTATTATTTATTAATTACCATATGAATATCACGATATGGTTACACGAAAGGAAAATTTACAAATAACATTATTTTTATTCATTCGGCGTATATTATATTTATTCACGTCTTCCGAGGTCTTGAATAATATATTATTTTCCCACACACGGTATACGAAAAAAAAAAAACAAAAAAAAAAACACCAATTATTATACCATAAGTTATATCTACCTACGTATTATATGATAATAATATATTCGCGGTGTTTTTTTTTCTGTTTTTTACGACCTTCGGCCCGGATGAGATAAGGACGAACGACCAACTTGCAGAAGATATTATTATATTATACCTGTAATATTAATATTATAATGTCGCGTATATATTATAACGTCGCGAGCGGTACAATGGTGAAAGAGCAGCATCGAATCGCGTCGTACTCGTGTATTTATTATTATTATTATAACATTCGAATGGGATATAATAAGAGAATAATATACGGAAAGAAAAAAAAAGAACGATATTATAAAATAAACGAGGGGTAAAAGCGAACTTTGAGTGGTCGCAATAAAACGATATAATGAAATAAATATTATTACACGCATTATATATTATTATTCTCGACGCGTTTTTAGGTTAGGTATCAAACTTATTATTATAACGCGTCGTAAAACAGTAAAAACCGAATCGCGGTTTAGGTATGTGGTTATAATACACGGAGCGCACCAGTCGGACATTATAAATATAAACGCGTACATTATGTAACGATCATTTTTTAACGCGGCATTTTTTCATCCTTACAATATTATTACGATTCGTATACAACAGTTCTGTGACAATTCTTATTTATCGTCCACTCTCTCAAGACTTCTTTTATTAGAAATAAGATTATGTTTTTACGGAAATACAAGGGGATGTATTTTTGATGTTCAAACGCCTTTTCAGAAACGATTCCAGACATTTTTTTAATTACGAATTTATTATTATCACAAATAATCACCATAACTCGATGCTTTTGATAATATAAATTATCGCGTGTACGGGATTATTGTCGACGTCTATAATATTTATTGTATTCAGTTCGATTTCTTTATTTATTTTTTTTTTTTTAAACGTCCTCGGAAATTTTTTATCCTCTTCTGATAACAATACGCGAAAATGTTTTCGAAATATTGATAAAAAAACAAAAAAAAAAAAAACAATAATAATTATATGATTACGTTTGCGTGTATAGAACGAGAAAACATATCGTATATATTATAATATAATGTATGAACGTGGTAACACGATTTTTTTTTTTTTTTTTAGTAAAAAATAAATAAATATTTCGCCCGATGTGGTCGCCGCGGTATATGTACGGTATACCGCGGTATGTATTTAATATAACATAACGCGCGTGTATATTATATAAATATTAAAGATAAATGTGTACGTTTCTCGAGATATTTATTGCTTTCAAACGGGTGTTTACAGTTCAATTTAAATGCAAAACCGCGTCTCTTCTTTTGTTTCTATAACACACACACACACACCATACAAAAATTAATAATATATTTACGAAGACACAGCGTATTGAAAGAAAACCAATTATACAATATAATAATATTACGTACCTCTTCTTCTTCTTCTTCGACGCGGAGAGTGCGGTTTGAATTCAATCGAATAACATATTATAATATAATAATAATAATAATAATAATAATAATAATAATAATAATAATAAT
>JAIUCT010000018.1:584733-599020 GCA_021307375.1 Tetraneura akinire | reverse complement strand
AATAATAATAATAATAATAATAATAATAATAATAATAATAATTTTAAATTATTACTATATCGCGTTCAAGTATACGTTTATAATACTAGTTAAGTACTAGTTCCAAGTCTGCAGGACGTTGACGTGTCTTCGGGTGGGGGGCAGATATTATCGCGGTAATATTGTTATTATTATTAAAATTTACAATCGCATATTATAATAATATAATATTATTATACGACGGCGCACGGCCAAACGGATATAATAATTCGTTGCCTTTCGGTTGTAAATATATCGCGTAAAACGCAATAATACGAACGCTTATACGTGTATATTTATGTGTTTAGGAATCGGGGGCCGTCTTATAGGTATATATCGTATCTTGTATGCATATTATACGCGTTTTAACGGGAATTAATGGCCATCGTAAATAATAATATAATATAAATACAGAGCCCGGACCTCGGGCACTATTATGCCGGTGCATTTATGTATCGTCTTTGAGTTTGAATAAGCTCCGAATGGTAGTAAACACAGACGCTGTAAATGTAAATTTTTATAATTTTATGCACCTACAATATCGTATAATATCGTATAATATCGTATATATTATTATTATTATTATTATTATTATTATTACGTAGTATTGTCTAGAGCAATATTCAGTTCGACGAACGCGTTGCGATTATTTTCTCATGCACCGATGCAAATTTTGATATTCGCACATTGTCCTTCGGTCGGAGTACTATAGTAAAATATAATAATAATAATTATTGTAATATATTATAATTTATAATTTATAGTCTATTATTTTACACAGTCTTGTGTTTAGTCATAATACTAATTACTCGGTTTCCTCACGTTATATCCTGATAATTTATTATTGTATCGTTCGTCGGAAAATCGGAATTAAAAAAAAAAAAAAAATTATACGTACATTTATTATGTCTCTTATCCGTTTGCGTTTCATACTTTTTCAACACTTTGAATTAAAAATAATAATAATATTATCTATATAGTGATTGTTCGAATGGGAGTAATAATTGGACAGTCCCCGAGCGCAAAAACGCTTATCAGTTTATCACGATGTATTTTGAAACAATATTTTGATTTGAACCATCATTTACGAATTCGCGAAAGAATATTATTTGATAACGTCCTAAGTCCTAACATCGTTTTATATATTATTAAATTTCTTATACAACTCGTTTAAACGTTTCGAAAAGAACCGCGTTTTGTTTGTGTAAAATATTTCAAATAATTTCGAAAAATTTATAAATTTTACCAATAACGATTTCGATTACTTTTTAAAAAATATTTAGTATTTATAATTAATAATTAAAGGCATCTTGAAACTAGACTAATTTATATAGTAATATTCATTATATTGTATAATTACTTTTAAAACCCGTCTTGGAAACGTATATATCGATAAATTTCACGGTTAAGATAAATGTCTACGTTTAACGATATAACGCGTTACCATTTTCAAGTATATATGGACGACGTATAAGCGTTATACAAATAAATATTTCATCTTCAATGCTACCGTCACGATGTCTATAAAACTAAAAACACGTAATGCGTTCTTTCTACAAGAATTTTAGTATGCCTTCCGGTCATGTATGCGTCGTTCGTTTTCGTTATATAATACATTTCAAACGTAGTTATACTATCGTAAACATAAGTTTTTTTTTTTTTTTACTTACAAAATTTGTTCGAAATTCGATTCGGTTTCACGAATTTTACTTACGGCTAACTTTTATTTTTTTGGCTTTTCATTTATCACGATTATAATCACGGTCCAAAAAAAGAAAGAAAGAAAATATCAAAAACATTTCTGACAACCCTTAAAGACGTTCTATACTTATAAATAATATGTACAAAGCGTTTTTTTTTTTTTTGTCTGTTTTCTTTCCTCCGTGTAACATTCACGGTACAGTGAAAAAAAAATACCGTTTTATTAAATACGGTAAATGTTAAATAACGTTTAGTAGGTACCCTCCACTGTATGGGGTGATTTTTTTTTTTTTAATGTCAAGCCGTCAGTGATTAAGAAAAATCCTGTTAGTAGGTACTTAGTAAGTATTAAAAAAAAAAATAATAATAAAATAAATAATTTGCAAACGAAAAAACTCATTCCCGTCATAAGAATCATCAGCTATATGTATAGTGTTTTAAAGTATTAAATAAGGGCGAAAATTCACGATTTTAGAAATATAATAATTATATTTTTATATACGATAAAAATAAAAAATAAAAAATCTTAATTATAATTTCCGGACGTACATATCGTGTATAATATTATTATAATAATTAAAAATATTTAAATCCACAAAAAAAAAAAAAAAAAATTCTATTTTGTATATCTATTACGTTTAATTTTAATTTTTACGTAAGTTCAAATGTAAAGATTTTTTATATTCCTGAATTTGAGTACCGTATAGGAGATTAAATTCCTTCTACGGTTCATTTTTAAATCGTATAATATTGTATAATGTGAATACGAGATTTGTTATTATTATGATGGTATAAAATTATTTTCTGTTTACCGAAATCACTGCACCAGACGATAACGACAAATCTATAAAATGCTCGGTGCAATCGCGGTTTATTATTCTTGCTATTCGTTCATTGCGTGCGGCGGTTTTTACGAGTGGAATTCATATTTAACCTTTTCGGTAACCTATCTGCAGACATCTGTACACGACGATGATGGAATTTAATTATTTGTGAAAAACCACGCGTGTTTATTTTAAAAATACAAAAATCTTCCGCTCGGGCGTAGTTTAACAGGGGGTTGTAGCCATCTTCAAACCACCCTAAACTTCTCATAGCCCCCTAACATTTATACACCCGGTATTATTGATCTATACGTTTTATATCCTATACGTATACAATTATTATGTGTAATATTTTTGTACCAAAATGTATATATAGACCATGTAAGTTTAGGACGTGCCTTATTCATTTGGATATATTTTTATACATAATACGAGTTTTAGTACTTCTTAAAAATAAAATGATGCCACTGCTGGCTCGTTATAGCACGGGTTTAAAGATTAATTTGGGGTTAGCCCTTTACGATAATTTTTATAATTACGCCCTTCTGTGTGTATGTATATATGGGTTTAGACTTTTAGAGTAAAAATAATCACGACCGAAAATAACCAAATTTTAAAAGGGAGTGGACGTATTGAGAGTGAGACGCGTATAATTAAAATCATATATTTTTAATAAATTCTAAATCAAAAATTGTATTTAATATATTATGTTCTACTATAAATTAATATACATTCCGATAAATATTTTTATTGTTATCATATTTTATTAAAACATTAAAAAAATATTCACGAGCGCTTTAATTTTATTTTAAATACAAAAGGTATTTTTACTCTTTATAAATATTGTTTAGTAAACCATGCACAAAATCATATATCATAAAATATATAATATACTATAATATGTAAAATTTATTTTTCCATTATTACACTTTACACCTTCTTAGAACATGCACTAATGATTGGTGTGATTGTTTTACTTAAATATATAATGAACCTCTCGAGACATATATTTTGAATTTAAAATATTAAAAATTTTAAAAATTCTAGAATGAGGTTTAAGATGAATATCGGAAAAGTGAGAAATTATATTTAAAATAGCAACTATTCTATTATAGTTGTTACAGATAAATTATAATATTACAGGTAGACAATATATTATGTAAACAGATTAAATTAATAGCAATAGTATAGGAAATGTGTGTTAATTAGGTAGGTATTAATTTAAAAGAAAGTTTTAATTCCCTTCAAATAGATATTATTATACTGATATTGATTAAAACTACATTAATAATTTGTAATTTTTCAAGTATAAAATATATGCCTATTTACTCGTATATTACGTCATGATTTAGTTAATGAATTCTAATAAAATAGTTGTATTCTTAAAATATTCGAATAATATATGGATATATTATATATATTCTAAATACTATTTTTTATGAGTAGTTAAATATTTTTTTAAAAGATACATATATTTTATCTAAGTCGGTTAATCTACTACCTATACATTGTAATTATTTATATCATTATTTATCTTAATTAACCTTAAATTTTAATTAATAAAATAATAACAGATATTTTTTTTTTTTTGTGAATTTAGGCGTTTTTAATTATATAATATATTTATATTATATAATATTATTATGTTACATTAAAATAATCTATATACAATTATTATCAATAATGCTATTCAGTATTCTAATAAAAAATATTAAAATACATTTTTTTTTTTAATGTATAAATATTAAATATATAACAGAAATGTTTTATTATTTATACTTATATTTTATTTTAATATTGAATCATTAATTTTATCGTTGTAGATATTTATATTCAAAACATAAATAAGGAAACTCAAAATAAAACGTGGAAAAATTTAAATACCATTATGCATGTATAAAAAACATAAAAAACATTTTTTATATATATAAAAAATAAGCGAAGGATGAATAATATGCAAACAAATGAATGAGTATTACTCTCTCACTAAATAAAAATAATATTATGATGTGCCAACAAATTTTAATTTCTATTCATTCACGTACAAGATAGTTATAATTTTTTTCTTAATAGTGATAAATAGTAAGGGTGTGTAGGTTGAAATATTAATCAAATTTTTTAATTATAATATTATATACCTACTATAAATATAAATTTAATATTTCTCGAGTACACTCATAATTTATTATTTATACTGAGATTATTTAGAATATAATATATTATATTATGTACTCGTTGGCCATTAGTTATAAAAGTTTGAATAACAAAATAGAGCTCAGTTATTTTAAAATATTTGTGATATATTATGCATTTATTTTTTATAGTTTAATGTTAAAAAAAAAGCTATAATATTATAATTTTATATAGTATAGCTATGACATATTTTTTTTTTTAATTTTAATTATAATTAAGTAGATATATATTTTACTAAAAAACAAATTCTCATCTACATAAATCAAATATTATATATCAATTATTTTAGATTCTAAGGAAAACGAAGTATATATTGGTTTTACAATAATGCAATGAATCATTAATGACGTGTCATTTAGTTTGTATTGAAACACTTATGTTAACAGAAATAACTCTCCGATTACCACAAATAGGATTCCAGTATAGAATATCATCTAGTTAGTACTTTATTTGGGTCATTTTTGGAATTTCTTAAAATTGAACTTATTACTTATTTGATTGAGGAGAAAAAATGACGTAAATTTGTCAATATTCGAATTGGTTTTTAACAATTTTATGGTAATTAAAGTTTAATGAAATATTAAATTTAGGGACTTGAACATTTTATTGGATAGTCACATCTCACATAATATTATGTACTTTATATACGTGATAAAATTTTAGTACACTTACAATGATATTTAAACATAATGAGTATGCATTTCATAATAAATATGTGAAGATTTTAATAAAAAAGTTATAATTAATACTTTTATATTATCTAAATGAACTTCAATCAGAATCGTTTTTTCAAATGTTTTATCATTGAATTTCTATTTTATTCAAAATACAACATTTTCCTTTCCATACCTGAATCCTACATTCAAAAATCTGTATTAAATAAATAAATAAATGAATAGGTTAGGTAAATAATAGGTTTCATATATTATTATAAATGCACATGTAATTTTATTATGATATACAATACAACAATAGTACCTATTATAAATAATAATATCTTATTTTCTATTGATTATATATCATAAAGCACGCATGTGTGTACATTGTTGCGTTTATATTTTCATAGATTTATTTTTATAATTTACGCATAAAGGTTATAAAAATATTACGGTTATTATAAACGATAATAATTTAAAAAATATGTTTATGATTTATTTATGTATAATAAAAATTTGAAATATACCCCCTTGATAAAAATAATTTATTCTTTTGGTCATTTTATCTTTATTGAACGGTTCATTCTATAATAATTATTATGTTATATTGTCATAATATGTGTTTCTGCATTTTGAATATATTCCAAAGGGTTAGATTTAGTAATATGATAATAAGAGTATTTTTGCCATTATCAATAATTTTAGTTTAAATGTTCCGAGGACATTACAAAGTCATTTGTCAAAATTTTAAATAATTTAGCCATTATAACTACCTAACCTATAATAATGTAGTAATGTAATATTGTATTTCAACATAGCACGACGTGTTATACGAGTTATTTTAATAGACAAACATAAAATTCAGATAAAAGCACGAAGATCTTAAACAATTTATTTATTTTTTTGGATGGGTACTTTATATTTATAGAGGAAGATTACATTCCACCAAAGCTGTGATTCATAACTTTATTATATTATACACTTGTCCAACTATTTCTATATTTTAATGTTATTTTAAATATATAAATTTAATATAAAATGACTACGAAAACGTACAGTAAAATTATTTTTTAGATTTAAATCGAATTTAAAATACTCGTATATCAAATAGGTATATTTGTGTACAAGCATATATATAAAGCTATAATAATTTACGCTTTCATTCGATGGATAATTTTTGAAATCTTCCACAATAAATAGAAAGTGAATACCAAAAAAAAAAATAAGAACTAAATTAAATTTGCCACCTTTGTGATTTTAGCTGAATTATTTCTTATTTATTAATTATTATGTAACAATACTAACAACATACAACATAGGTTAACACGTCATGCTATGTAAAAACACTATAAGATTTCTAAGAAAAGATAAATTTTTTATAATATTGAGAAATAATTTGTCTCAAACACGTTTGATCCATTCTACACGTATATGGCGTACGGTTAATTTTACGAACGCTAATTTAACCACTATGTGACATGTGTGCTTTCATAAAAACATACCGCATAAAAGAGTGGCTCACTTAGGAGTAGTTCACGCCCTATAGGAACCCAGCATAATGTTTTTGGAAAATCTAAACTGAAGTCAAGGATTCAAGGATGTTGTCCTTTATAAATACTTTTATCGTTATCAAAACGCTATATATATATATATATATCTATAAAGGTTTGAAAAAATCCAATTATACAAAAATACATACCTAATTAGAATATATAAAGAATCCATACGGTTGTCTTTCCTATTATTTTCGGCGTTTGTAAAAACACCAAATATTTATGCAATAGATAACGTGGCCTTCCTTAGATTAAATATAACAATATAAAATAATGATAATGAAATGAGTCTAATTGGAACAATCAAATATAAAATATATTTTTTCTGTTATGTAATTGGTATTTTTAGGTCAAGTTTTATGGTGAACGTAACTTAGTACCATTCAATATATTATAATAATGTCCGGATAAAATATACATTTTTGAAAGTATGAAATAAGATACTGGATGAATAAAACGAATAATAATTTAGTAATATGAAGATATAACTATATCAATTTCAGCGTAAATAATATAATAATATTTAATGAATATTGGAAAAATGATTAAATATTATTATATATCTATCGATCGTCAAATGGTTATTTTCGCGAGTCTTTATATCGACATCACGGCGTGAACTGGTGAATTATCAATCGTATATGAGTGTTTTCCTGGTAAGTCTTTATCATGGTCCTTTGTCACTCTGTCGACTACTTCTTGTCCATTAATGACTATCATATGACTGTAGCGTAAAAACGGTTGGCATCGTGATTGCTCTTTCATTCTCCCAATGTGATCACGCGAAGATTCTTCTCACTCTTTTGTACGCTTATTGAGCGATAGCTTCGGTGGCTTCGGTCTTGTGGATTTCACAATCGTCTTCTTTCCCTTTGGTCCTGTCGGTTTGTATGGTGCTGACCTTAGCCCACATAATTTTCTTAGTTGGTTATATGCCTTCTGAATGTTTTCAGATTCCTTATTCGTTCTTCGCGGGGAAATTGACATTTTTAGAGATGTCATTGGATTAGGTGAATACGTGAACTCCCCTATCCAAGAAGTCTGGGTGTTTCGTTGTCCGACATGCGTCTTTAGCCTCAGTGATCTCGAACGTCCTACCAAAAGCGTGTAGCGTGGTCTGCGTCAGTTTCGATTATTGAATTTTAATTATAATTAAGTACGATGTATTTGCCGGCATGGCGTATCGCCTTGATTTTTTTACCGATATCAAAACTTGGCGAATCCTAAAATTTTCCATCCTCTTTTTATGATTTTCTATACTGGTCTGCGCGAGAGATAATGTTTTGTTTTCCTACCTATACCGCCATTTTTACATATTTAAATACTTTCTTATCAACACTCATCTCGGATTCTAATGGCTTTAGCTTTAGCGGCTCTACTGGCATGTTTTGTCTAGCTAATTTCTTCGTTACTGGCATTATTTTTTATTATCATAACTCTTCTTTTCGCAATATAATAATGAATAATGATAGAATTATGACGACAAAATCGGTGATATTTCAATAAAACACGATAATTAAAAGTAAAATAATAAAAAAGCGTGACGTCAAACGAATGAAAATAATATTATATTTATTTTTAAACCAAATCACATATTAATTATTAAATAAAAAATAATGCAACGCTTAAATTTTCAATCATCCCACTTCCACTGTAGCATTATTCTTCGTCTTGTCCATTACGATAATTTGCATTAGAGCTGATGCTTATGAAAAAAAAATAAAAAAAATAAAATATATTAATTTAAATTTTAAACTGAACGAAGGCATTATATTGCATTATTGTCATCTGTAGAAAACACATTTACTAACGCATGTATAAAAAATTATTAAATATTATAATTCAAGAGTCGTGTTAAAATATTATAAAATATTTTATTTTAACGAAATATGCTATCGATTTTTATTTTTTTATTTTACTGAAATGTGAGACGTTAATAATTTATAATTATTTATAACGCTATAATATTACATGAAATAATTTTGGGATGACTGATAAATAATATACCGGGGAAGTTTATTGACGTTTTTATGACTACGAATTATTATTATTATTATTATTATTATTATTATTATTATTATTGTGCCATATAAGACTGTGTCGATTATTTTAGTTATGACTACTATAACTTATTATTAATTATTATTACACGCAATTTTATTCGTCGTGTTGTTCGTTTTAACGTTTTTTGTTATTAATTATACAGATATATTGTAATTAAGTGAATAAATAAAATGTGAATATAACCGTTAAAATCGTTTTATTTATATATTATACACACGTTATATATACGTTTATAAATAATGATAAATAAATGATAAATATAACGACGTATAGGGATAATTCGTCGGGTATAAAAACGATATTGTTAATAATTTATTAAATTTATAAAAAAAAAATACGAGATCGGAGAAAATTATTTTAGATTTACTATAAAAATATGTAATTAAATTTCGATCCGATTCGATACACGTGCGTACGATTTTAATTTCCCGTCCTTTGAAATATTACGTTTATATAACTAACGCAAATTCGTCGTATATTTTCGCGTTTTAACAACTATTGGCTGCCATGAGACTCTTTTTGGGATCTCACGAACTTTTGCTTCCCTGCCACTGGTTTTCTGATGCTAAAAAGACGGACGTATAGTGGCTACACTGTAGAATTTAACTGTACTGCAAATATCCCCATAAATGAATACCATATAAAGAGTGATCAATTTTTAAATCAGAGAGCTCAATTAGAATCTCGTGGCAGGGAAAGGAAGTATTTGTGATTATTGTAATTGGATTTCACATGGCAGGGAAGGGAAGTTTCAGAAAAAAACCGTGGCAGCCAAACTATACGAGGATAATATTCTATATAGTTTTTCGTTTTAAGTAAAATAATGCTCGCGTGTATAATACGATGATGGACTTTAAATTCTTAATAACGAATAAAATTGAATTTTAAACGTCTCGTCCTTATCTTTTACAATATAATATCGTATAGGTATAATAATATCACCAAGACATTACACGACGGCGGCGGTCGACTCGTAAAACGGCGATCGGGTTTTTATGCGTAAAAGGGACCGCGCCTGTAGTGTATACAGCGTGTCTGCCTCGGGTCCGTTCCGGGCGTTACCTGTGATTTACGATCCGTTTACTGTGCAGGGCGGCGGAACAGAAAGAGATCGCATAATATTATACACGTTTAATGCGGTCGGAGGATACGTGCAGGGACCCTTCGTATATGTATAATATAACGCCGCAAAACGTCGTCAAAGTCGTCGCGACGGTCCCTTTGCACCGGTATACCACGACCCGATGGCGCCCCGTATCGGTTTACACACGTGCATATAATGATATTCGCGAAAAACGCCGCCTCGTGCTTATATATACATATATGCATATAATAATAATAATAATAACAATAATAATAATAATAATTATTATTATTATTATTATTATGATTATTATTATTATTATTATTATTATTATAATGTAGTGCCTCCGACGCGAATTTCTCTACGTATAATATTGACGTGGAAAGGGTCAATTTCCGTTTTTAATGATATGTCTCGAGTCTAATAACGATTATATACAATATATAATACAGTGGCCGCTTATCTTAGACTTAAACGCCCGCCCACCCTGTCACATCGCTAATTTACGTATATAAACGACATGTGTTCCGATCGTATAATATTATGTGCGTATAATGTCCAACGAAAGGAATTGAAAAAATAAAATAGGTGTATTTTTAATCTTCAGGTAAATTATAATAATTGTACGTATAAATACAGAGACGAGAATTATAACCAAATTAAATCTTAGAATATTATTTTAACGTTTTTTCTCGCTGCAGAAAAAAAAGAAATACGCGATTTTTCAGTTTTGTTATAATATGCAAACGTCCCTCGTACACGTTTCGTTTTTATTTCCACAAAGGCGTACGTGAATATAATTTTATTCGCAATAATAATTTGTTGCTGCCTTTATTTAATAAAATATTTCTTCGACCCCTCATGGTCACCCCTCGCTCGATTCTCGCAAATCGCAGTAAAATTTTTGTTTTTTTTTTTTTTTTTTTTAAGTACACGGGCGAATTTGAAAAAAAAAAGAAATAAAAAGTACTTGTACTTAAATTAATTGACTGTATATAATTATAAATTTATAATATACGAGTATAATGCGGAAAGACGTATATACAGTACGGTTTTTACGACATGAAAATCTCAATCGCGATACTCCGACTGTATATACGTATAGAAAATACTTTATACGGTACATATACCTACTTATTATTTCTGATTTAAAATAAAATATACAATATATAACGTCCGTATGTAATATTTTTATATGCGTGCAGTGTTTATATTATTAATATACGCGACCACTGGGCTTAACGGACCATAAAGTGATTTAAAAATATAATTCCTTCTAATTGCAACAACGAGTGCATTTTATTTCACGGGTCTCTGACCAAAACTGTTTAGCGGGCGCTCTAAAAAAAAATTTCTTACGCGCAAACGTTAATGCAAACATCTCAATTCTATATATATATACGTTCATTATTCATAAACGGTTGTTATTACAATGTATTATAATAATGATAATAATAATAATAATAATAATAATAATAATAATAATAATAATAATAATAATAATAATAATAATAATAATAATAATAATAATACGCGTATACGTCTTAAATATTATAAATCGTCTTTTTAATATTATAAATCGTGTCACACGCGTAAATCCTTTCACTCTGTATACTATTTTATTCGTTAAATATATATTTGAATTTATTAAAATTGTTTAAAAATAAAAATATAAATTTTCGTCATATACTCGTATAATGACTCCAACCATTTTTATTCGGACGCCCGTTAAATCTTCTGCGTGTAATATAAGAATAAGTCGTACAATCAATAATTATTAATTACGTATAATATAATCGTTCCGTTTTTAATTACAAAAAATGTATTTTAATCTTACAATATAAGAATATTTTATATAAACGTATAATTATTACAAAATCTTTAAAAATATAAAAACGTACAAATATTTTAATATTTTAATTATAATTCTCGATTATTATTTTTTTTTATATGCGTATTTTTGTGAAGGTGCAATTGTTTATATAAAAAAATTAAAAAAAATACTTTTTTAATAATCGAGTTAAGAATAAAAATTGGTAAACATTATTTTATGCATATGTAATACGGGTAACATCGTGACGTATATACGGTAAACAAAACATAAATTTGTTATTTTTCAAACGAAATGTTCGTTTTATTATAAAAAAAATTGTGTTTCGTCGGAAACTCGCTGTACTCAGCTTGGACAAATGTCTTTGTTTTAACTTTTAAACAATAATAATCATACCCATTATTAATAACAAACAAAAACTATTATTTTTAATTATATATTTTTCAGTAAGTATAAGGTGAAATTTTAAATTGAATACATATTATTTGATTGTAAATCGATTTAATATAAAATTATCAATAATCAACTTTATTTATTATATGGGGGTATATATTATTATTATAAATTTTTTTATTTAGAAGAAAAAAATAGCACATTATTATTAAATCTATTTTTTTATGTTAGCAATAATAATAATAAATACCATTTATAATTTTATATGATATATATGCCATATGCGGAGAAAAGCGGACTTTGTTTGGGATCAAAATGGTTATCGTAATAAGTGCAGATGGAAATTGTTGGTGCGTTAATTAACGTTTTTGTGATGATGAATTCGGTTATGGTCTTAGAATTTCACTCGTATGAAAAAATCATATATACCTCCTATATCATATTGAACTGCAGACTAAAATCATTTTTAATGAATATTGTTGTGTTCGGTTGGTTAGTGAAAAGTAACGAAATATGGGATTATTTGTAATATTTTTAAATTCAATTTTACGGATCAGAAGACGTGTTAAATATAATAACAATTTTTCAAGATAAAAATATATTTATAATTTCTATTTGGTGTTTTTATTATTATAGTATAATATAGTTGTATTTGTTAAATGTGTATATATATAAATCGTGTTATAAATAATTCTCATGAAAAATCGTTCATTCGTAATAATTTTAAATTATGATTTAGGTACCTATTTAAAATTTTTTAATTTACGACGATTCTTATTACCGCTCGTGTAATATATTATACAATTAAAAATGCGCAAAACGTAATATGTATATTGTATAATATTATCAAATATTATATTAATCGCGTTGAACGAATAGAATAAAATTATGATAAAACGTAATATTTTATTATATTATTGTTGTTCTTTGGTTATAATACGCGATAATAATATTACGACATTGTATTTTTATAGGTCGTCCAAAATCGATTTTGCGATACTCGACAAGACTAGTGTAATATATATAGATAATACTCGTAAATAATTTATATGTATATAATTACGAGTATATTTTAATCCGCTTAAACCGTATACTCGCATTATGTATAAAAGAGACGAGAGGTGAAGTGGTACATCTTCTTCGGATATAACTTTATTCGTATAATTAATTCGGATTAGTCGCCATCGTGGCAGGGTCGTGTGTATTTATATTACAGGATATCGCGTGCACAAGGGATGATGAACAAAACACTATACTTAGACAAATTATATACCTATGCGAATCAGCTATATACAAAGTTAACATATATATAGGGTACGCTTAAACGTTACAAGTCGTAATTATATTATATACAGAAGATATTATACTTTTGTAGTTAGATATTATATACCTGGATGAGGGACGAGAGACGATTAGTTTGGTATTAACTCTGTTTAATCACTTTTAGAAACTATACATCCTATATATTGTAATATAAATTATACGTTTATTATATTACGAGTATACTGTACAACATAATATATTTAGACAAATATTATAACAGCGATAATTCTGAGTCTGACGAATAAAATATTATTATAATGACCTGCCATATTATACCGCGGTATAAATAATAAATTTACCGATGCTCATATTATAACATAATATAAGTATAATAATTCTTTGACCTCGTTTACCGTCGACTACAATCCAAATTACGAACAGCGACCCGATTAATAATTTAATAATATTTTTTTCGTATGATATAAAATAATATTGAAAACGATTTTTGTCCGATTTTACTAAAACGACCAAAAAAAATATAGCCAGCGATTATTTTATTGCATACAAAACGTGTGTGTTTATATATAAAATAATAAATATATAATATGGTTACACGGTATATATTTTATACCAATTTATGCGATGCGTTGTCAATTGACAATTATTATTATTATTATTATTATTATTATTATTATTATTATTATTAT
>JAIUCT010000018.1:564733-584070 GCA_021307375.1 Tetraneura akinire | reverse complement strand
TAATAATAATAATAATAATAATAATAATAATAATAATAATAATAATAATAATAATAATAATAATAATTGATATAAACGTGATCATGGAAAATATTATACTCGTATATCGTGATGAATATTATGACGACGATAACCGTGAAATATGGTACCGGTGGCGGCCGCGGGTCAATCGCGCATATTATATTATGTATTATTATTATGATATAATATTATAGCAGGTGCATGTATATAATACTTACGATGTTGCACAGCATCATTTTTCTATTCGAACACGACCCTTTCACCAATTGGGCTCCTATACCTCGTCCCGTTCTCTTATCTGCTCGTATCGTAATATTTAATAATTGATACGGCACATTATACGCCGGACGGAGGGATGAGGGTCGCAATTTTATAATATATATATATATATATATTATATTATATGTACAAGTACAAGAGACGTGATAACACACTAGCTGTATTATAATTTATAATGCTATTCGTGTACACAATACGTCGTCCGACGCACAAATCCCTTTCGATCGCCACCACCGGCAAAAAGGGACGATTATATACAGCCCCTATTTTTTAACAAATGACGTGAGATGTCTTTCTTTTTTATTTTTATTTTTTTATTATTTTTATTACGCGTTAGGAAACCGTCGACGTCGGGTCATATAGTTATAATAATTATTATTAGGTACCCATATAATATAATATTATGTACGATACAGCTCTATGTTCGCAAAAAAAATATTTTTAATTTTTTTTCCTTACAGTTTATTTTACTTTATTTATTTATTTTGGACGGTTAATATTAATTAGTTAAATTTAAACATTTCGAAAAAATTTAAAAAAAATTAATTGTTTTTAAATTTGTAATTAAAAAATTTTTTTAAAAAATTCGAATATTTAAATTGTATTCCTTAAATTAATAATAAAAAAAAATGTATCGCATATTATAACAAATATATTATTGGAACTTTTATAACCTCGTCTAACTTCTATATATAAAATACGTATATATAATTTTATACTATAGAAATTGGCACGGTCAGCCGCCGCCGGAATTGGCTTTCCGGCGAACCGACGACCAACCTCGACTACTATATTTATACAATATTATACCCATTGTATAGAGGGTACAATATATATATATATTTTATATATACCAGTCACGCGCGTGCACATATACCCGGTATACGGTTGCTCGACTTCATTGTCCTAACCGCGCCCGCAGTATAAAACGTATATATAATATTATGTATAACATGGGGATGATTTTATTATTATTATTATTATTATTATTATATTTTTCTAAACCGTTCGTAATTTGTGACGAAAGTTCGGTCTACTGAACGATATTATACACATCGTCGACATAATATGTGTATTATATATATACGATAAATGATCGGAACCCTCGTCGTGACACGAGTAATCCAGCGTGTAAAATTGGGTTAAAGCGTCGTCGAGGAAATAATTAGCGTACATACACCGCCCTCTCGTTCCGTCGTGTTTTTATATATAATATTGTATTATATTATGTTACCGGATACACGTGGAAGTACACACTTGCGAATCGGTATAATATAATGTGTACCATATACCGTGTATCATGTATATACCATGTTAGGTTATTGTATATTATAATATAATCTGACGGCGCCTAAAATATGCTTTATATATATATATACGTATATTATTATTTGACATGAAAACGATATGAGTCATCTGTTGTGGTCACCCTATATATATATATATATTATGTATTTTCAGACGTCCGATTTTAAATATAATACAAATTAAATACATATTATACGTTCGCTCGGCGGGTGAGACGTTAATTTCATAGTTTTAAACGGTATATTTAAGTACGTTATATAGTTAGGTTATACACTTTCGTGGTCGCGTATAGTATTTATATTATATAGATAGTATAATTATTATTGTCATCCGGGGGAGTAAAAATTATTAATCGTACCGTCGTCTAAAAAGAAAAGAATACGATGGAAATCACCTGCGTCATTAAAACATATTATTATATTCTACCGTCCGAAACGTCATATGATTTGTGCAATGTACGAGTATATTATAATATGCTTATATAACGATATTGAATCGTGCGGAAAAACGAGCCGACGGAAAAAAAATTAAACGAGTATATATTTTAACGTATCTAAACGTAAAAAAAAAAAAACAAAAATGTGAATAATTGTATTGAATTATAATTTACATTTATGAATGTAATAAATCATTACATTCGGAAATACGATTTTTAGCCAAGTTTATCAGATAACATATAATATATATTGATTAAAATTTTTACATTTATCAATGTATGATTCATATTTACTAGTATATTGATGTTCAATATATATAAAACCCCCAAATTAGTAATCTAAATACCCAAATCTGACAGTACTTTGCTTAGAATCGTTTTTAAAATGTAATGATTTATCACATTGCATTCAAATTGTTATCAAAATTCAACACTGAGTATATCCTCCTTACACCTGTATCTCTTTCCTTGCTTTTTATTTTTTTATACTTTAAACAGCTACAGAAATTGTAAATGCAATATTCACAATTAATATTGGAATTAAGTCAAGTAAAATGTATTTGAGTTTCAATAAAATTTTCAAAACTTTTTGTCTATTTTATTTAACATTATTGTAAAATATTGAAGTATAATAAGAAAAATTCGAATATAAATACTTAAAAAAAAAAAAAAAAAAATTTTACTTATATTTCAACTTTAAACAGATAAAAAAAAATTTTTTTTAATATTCTGAAACAACGTTAATTAATGTATAAGTGTATGCTTCAATATAATTTTCAGAACTTAAAATTGTCAATTTTATCAAACATTATATTATAGATAAAAACGAGAATTTTAGGAAATATTCAAAATTCTATATTTTGTAGAAAAATCAACGGTTCCAAAAAATTATACCATATATATTAGAGATTTACAGTACTTACGTGAATACCCCAAAAAAATTTCAAGTCCCTAAGTTTAAAATTGTCTGACATATCGTGAAATATTGAAATCGAATTCGTTGAAACTTCAGTTTTCGTGAAAAATGTCGTTTATTCATCATTTTTTGGTCGTTTTTTCTGCCGCATAGGATTAATTTTTGAAAATTCGAAAAATGACCAAAATCAAGTATCAATTACATCGGCTTTTCAACCGCGGAAACATATGCTATTCGTGAAAATCAAAGCATTATTTCAGGTCAAAATAATGTCTATACATACATAAAAAAAAAAAACACATCGTTTATATGCATAAATATTTCGTAACAATAATATTACATTACATAGGTAGTCAATACGAGTTTTCGAACATTTTGCAGTAATATTTCATAATATTTTATCATTATTATCAGATTTGATCGCGAGTATTACACGTATAGAGGTATACTCAGTGTTTGATTTGGAGAAAAAAAAGAAGGGGGACTATCAGACTTTCAAAAAAATTAGCATTCCCCTAATATGCTTAAGTACATGTAATATCATAGATTCATAGGGGATTTAATAATTAGTAGGGGTACACTCAAAAAAATAAAAAATAGAAGAGGTACTCCGTCCCCCCGCGTCCCCCCTCAAATCAAGTACTGGGTATACTATATAACCTGTATTATTATGATATTATGGATTGCAATAGTATATATTATATTATATAGTGACTAGTCGATTTCAAAACTACTCGACCAAATTTGGCATTTTTAATATTGTCTATAAGCTCTAAGAACCGTTGTTGACAATGATAATGACTATGATTTTCATATGAATACACGCGTATTATTGATAATATACGATGTGAAACGCAATACAGTCGCATATAATATAATCGCTGTCAAGCCAAAACGACAGCATTATTATTATAATACACGCGTGTAGTAAACGAGAAATAACAAAACGGACTATTCTATATCTAAAGATTACGCGACGTTATATTATCGTAACTCTTTGACATATCCATCCCATATACGACGGGGTATAATATACGTCATCGGTTTACGAAAACTGATTCGTTCGATGTACCAGTAAAGTCTAAATATAACGGCACATAATATATAATATAAATTATGTGCGGAATAATAGGTGAAACGTCTCTATTATAATGCGGTGCAGCATATAAATAACACGTGTACGTTATAGGTTAGGTATACGATAACCGTAGATGGTCAAATGAAAATATGGTTAGGATTTATATATTACATGATATAATAATATATTCATGTATGATGGACTATAATATAGCAGGGTGATGAGAATAAGACTGCTGGTCGGAAAGCAAAACTGGAATGGGATTATTATTAAACGCGAACGCGGTATATATAAAACGCGAGCGGTCGTATATATATACCACGGTATAATAATATTAATATTATGTGTTTTTTTTTTTTTATATATATATTACAGTATACACCCGCGTGTAATAAATAAACCGAACCGGAGCAGAAGAATATAATATCGCGTTATTATATTATACATTTATATACGCGCCGCGCATGTGTGAACATCGCGGTATAATAACGCGTATAATATATACGTATAGTAATAATATTATAAGTTTTTTTTTTTGCAGGAAACGCCGTGGAAGCGTTCGATGAACACGAAAAGATAATAAATAATTTTATATTTATAAGTGCATTTAAGTCGTATGAATTAATGAATATACGTCCTTATAATATAACGTTTCCACGATTTGTAACATTATATTATTATAAAGTAATTAAAAATCGGATTCGAACGCGATATTATAATTAATAACGTACACACCACATGCATAATAATAATATTATTATTATTATTATACGTGTGTGCATATTTTACAATACAAGTTAATTGTTGCATTTTATCGCAATTTTAACCGAACAAATTGCGTTTGTGTTCAATTCGCGCGCGTGCGAGTTTTGACGAGACAAATAAGCGACGCGTCTTATACGGTCACACGCCGACGGACGTGCGATGGTCATCAGTTAGCTCATCACTTTTATTATTATTATTATTATTATTATTATTATTATTATTATTATTATTAAGTTTGCGCTCTCTGCTCGTACCGTTAATATCGTAATTATTTTTAAATCGTAATAATATTAAATATAATAAATAAATTATTGTTATCGTCGTATGTTACAGACTTACAGTTACGATATATCGTCCGTATATATAAATAATACGCGCCAGAGTGGGGAAATTAAATAGAAATCGCGTCTATAGGAATGTGAAAATGCGTGTAATATGTATTTCTCTAGTCTTATAGAGCTATTTACGAAATCGGTTTCCTTCGGACGGCTAATGAGAGTTGACGAAAAAAGAAAAGAAAGAAAGAAAAAAAGAACGAGATAGGTCGCGTATCGCGTTTCCGACTGCATCACCGTTACACCCCGTGTTTATAATATAGTCTACGCGTGTATAGACTCATAACCGTATATACCATACCCGCGGTATATGTAATAATGTTATATGTATATACCTAGGTATATCAATAATTCAGCGCGTATTTTTTCTTCCTAGACGGCTTGTCGGCCGAAAATTCAATGTTTTTACACCCTTACTATGCATCGTCGTCTTTGGGTCAGACTTCCTGTCTGCCGCAGCAGTGTATAACGTGTTCGCGCGCGCTTAATTAGGTGTGGTCTTCGTGTGTGTGTGTGTGTGTATAATGATACGACATTACGACCCGCCGCCGCCGCCGGAGACGAACTTAATATTATATACGGGAAAAAACACAACAACAACAACGACACATGTGCTACTAATTATTATTTTTGGACACTAAAAACCGCAGACAGAAAGTCGATTGTAATTATTAATTTGGTTTTTTTGGTTGAAAATCGACACGAAATGTATCGTGTCAGTCCATAAATCAATATCATACCTACGCAGCAGTTACATTATTATCATTATCATTATTATGAATTATGTCGTGGAAAAGTCTTTGGAAACGTTATGTCACACGTGTCGGATATAATGAGCTATAGCATGAAATAATAATAATGTATATATTGCAATTTTCGGGGTGTTGTGGCTTTTTACGATTTATAAATTGAGAGACGTTTTCGATGTTTGTATGTATACGAGCATAAACGAAATATAAGTGGTATACTGGTATATACCGTTGTTTATTTCTTTTGAACGTTGTTACATTTTATTGAAATTACAGAGAATTACGAATTTACGACAAAAAATAATAATAAATAATAAAAACTATACGGGCAGGCAGAAAGCCAAAATCGATTTTGTTCGTTAATTGTGTGAAAAGTCAATATAATACGCGTATTTGTGAATATTAATTGACAGCGAAAGACGCGTGTACAATTTACCACCACGGGTCTGTTGTATTTTTTGTATATTATTATTATGTGTAAGTTGTTATATTCTGTTTTTTTTATTTTTATGGAAATATTTGAATTTTGGTTATTTTTTAACGAGGTGTCTCGATATAATAGTGCACGCTTTACGTTAGAAATGTACAAAAAAATACTCGTGAAATATTAAATTTGAACTTCTTATACATAAACGCATTATTATTTGGTACATGTTTATTTCATATTTTAAGCACAGCACACGGTCGTTTAAATATTGTAATGTGTTTGACGAATAAAAAGTCAAATGTTTAATATTTATAATTTATTGAACACGATTAATTTTTTATAGTTATATGTTATATTATAAAAAAGATTAAAATTGTAAATTGCTAAATATTGATTTCATATAGGCGCGCGCATATTTCAAATTCAGAGGTAGCAGAAAATTAATTCGACCCGTAATTATATTCATTTATTTTATAGTTAATTTTAAGTATTGTTATCATCACGATTATATTGTATCATTTATTCATTTGTTATCTAAAAAGATATTAAATTGATTAAGATGAATTATTTTACAAATCTAATGTAATTTAGATTTGTAAATTTAACTTATCTATCGATGATAAAATGTAATAATCAGCAGCCAAAAAAAGGTTCAGGAACGGCATTTGCTGCATCTGCTGCCCTCGTGCACACGCCTATCGCCTATGGTTTATATGTTTATATTATAATACGAGTCTATAGTTTTTAAATTTATTACGATCCTGTGTAATTGCAATTTTTAATATTCGATCTCCACGAATTAGGCATATTATTTAATTAACGGTCTTCGATTTTCGATACTATATATTATAATATTATTTTACAAAAGTATATTACAATATTATTGTCACGTTGAAATTTCCAGTTTTTCTTCTATTGTTATACAAACAAAAATCTGGCTCGTTATATTATTATAGGTCTTAGATGTGTTTCTCTACTGTATCAAGGTTGTCTTGTTTAAAATTCTTTCGATTAAAGAGTTATAGATCGGTATCGAATATTAAACGTTATATTATAGAAATGTTTTATATACACGCGTATACTTTAGTTATTTAAATCACCATATGTCTATATGACTGTACAAACTTTTAGTCGTATTTATAATTTATTACAGTATAAATGCGAAATAAACCAATTTAAATAAAAATAAATATTATTACTATATCAATATTTTATTTATTAATATCATGTACCTATTTTTCATACGTACCGGCGTATACCTAGAGAAAAAAAAATTATATTCCTAGCTTCGTCGAAAGTCATCTTCCCACATTTAATTCGCGTGTTTCGTTTGATAATATAAATACAAAACCGCAAAACAATTTAATCGTTTGGCTGACTTCGCGTAGGTAAGTACATGTACGTATATAAATAGGTATATAGGTATATAAAGTATAGCCGCAACAGCCTATGGCTGACTTTATATGAAGTCGTGCTCCCGTTTCGCACAAGTTCAAACGGTAAATTATATATATAAATGTGTGTGTGTGTGTGTGTGTGTACACGAGCATTATTATATCGATCGGTTTGTTAATATACGAGTATATATATATAATAATAATAATAATAATAATAATAATAATAATAATAATAATAATAATAATAATAATAATAATAATAATAATAATAATATATAATATGGGCTAGCTGTATTTGGCGCCGGCATTTCGTTTTGATCGTTACTCGGAGGAACGTCCCTAGCGGCGGAGTCGGAATCGGCGACACTATATGTACCTATACGCACGTTTAGGTAGATATATTAAAAAAAAAAACAATAGGTTATACAGGTATTTTAATATAATATTTTATATCCTTCCAAAGCGACCATAACCATATTATAGTAACCACGTCCACTTTTCACTATGCGCGCATACCATGCAGTATAATAATAGGTATATAATATCATATACATAATATAGGTTAGGTATTTACATAATATATACACGTATATATATATATATATATTATAAGTATACGCACCGCTACAGATCGATCGGAAATTTAGCAAGAAATTATTTTTTAAATTTGTATAAAAAATTTTGTTTTTCCATATATTATAGAGTTCGAATTTTGATAATATTATATCGTTATGTTGATTCACGCAGACGCTCAATTTGAAAATATTTTTCATAATATAATATTTTGGCGCCACACAGTAATGCAATACACATTATATCAGCATATTATCTATTCATAAATAATATTATACCATTAAATTATAATATTTATTCATTTATTTATTTATTTATTTATTTATTTATTTATTTATTTATTTATTTATTTAATCGAGTTAAAAACTATTCTTCGTGTCTAAAATTTTAATTATTGACTCGTTCGATTTTTACGTATATGTTCTATATGTATTATACAACTGCAGATTGGATCGTTAACGAAATAAAACAATTTAATATACTGCACCGAGGGTATGCGCTCTTCGCCGAAATTCGATTCGTACGCCCGTTTATCAAACGAAGCTTATCATCGTTTATAGTTATAATAATAGTGACAAACCGACAACCCTTCGACGCAAATACATTGTAGAGACAATCGGGACGGGTCCTCGAGCAGTCGAAATTCTCCCAACAGCTGCGAGCGGGGTGCTTTTTCTGCGAAAGTTCAACTCATCAAAACTATATAATATAACGTGTACCAGGTACCTACAATATTACCACACGTATATTATAAATACTTTATACGCGGTATATGTTATCAATTTTTTTTCTTCCGACGGTTTTTCGGCGCTATTTATTTTACCGAAAGATTTCGCGCGCGATTTCACGTTAAACAGTTTTCATCTCTTTGACGTTTGTATACAGATAACAAATAACACGATATTCGTATATAACAGATGGATTCAACTATTCGCGTTGAAAGAAAAAAAAATAGAAATGTTTTTTTTTCCTGGTTAATTCGAACGTTCCACGTGATATTGCAATATCTATTTTTTTCCTCCTGCTCGTCGTAATTGTTCATCGAAATATTCAAATAAAATATAATTTCGGTCAATAATAATTTATAAATATAATGTGTGTGTTTAATGACGTTTTTTAAACTTTAAATTTAAACATAGACGCAGAATTATACGTAATATTTAAAAGTACGTCAGAATTCCAACGAAATATATTGTATAAATTTAAACTTTTAAAGGGGTTTCCAATTTTTCAGGGGGAAATATCATATTATTATATTTTGTTTCGCTCGCGTATGTAAAACGATATGGGAGAATATACTCTCATAGCAGTACACATCTTATGGGATTTAATATTATAAAATAATGCACGAGCCATCGTATACAATATTATAATTATGTATAAGATTGATTACCGATAAAATATTACGTTACGTTTCTGTACTTATTTCCGATATAGTTATTCGTTGATATAATAATATACGAATATAATTATTATAAACGACGATACACAATTTAGACATTATACCGCAACCACGTTACATAATAATATAATATACATATAATTAAACGCACTTATATATTATTTTATGTATTATAATACCAAAAACTAGGCGGTAACATTAAGGTTTCAAACTTAATTTCACGTTTAAAACGTATAATTATTATAGGTATAATAATAATATCAGAGGTGTCATTTTATACAGAGATATATTTATAGAGGTCACGTTTTTGCTTCCCTATATATTTTTAATATGAATATTAATCGTTTTATACGGTAATTTACGCGGGTATAGATATTTTATTACTTAGATTTAAGCTATTATTATTATATTATACGTAAACACTGGCCAAAAATCGTCCATCATTCAATGGAAAACCGAAATGACGTCCCTAGATAACATGAGTATAATTTGAAAAAAAAATGCAATTCTCTTCATGTGTACTCAAACAATTTATTTAACTGTCGTAATCACTGAATTAAATTATTATAACGCGAAATAACCGTAAAATAATATATTATTATTATTATCATCTTCGTTATCATGATATTTAAAAGATACAATTCAATTCAATTATTATATCTTACAAATCAATTATTAAAAAGACGATCTGATACTCCTGCCGCAGGGATATAGGTGTGCATATCATAGTATTTAATAATAATTATAATTATTTAAATGCAATGTTAAACCATTGCATTCGAAAAAACGATTCTGAGCGAAGTTCAGTCAGGTAATGTAGGTATTGATTAATATATTGCCATAAAAATAAATGCCATTAACATATGCTATTCGTGATAATCGGAGCATTATTTCGGGTAGTAAAAGTGTCTTCATACTTAAAAAAAAACAAAAAAAAAACAAAAGACACACATCATTGTAAAACCAATACATTCTTCGTTACGCTCAGAATCTAAAATAATAAACGAATATAAAATTTATACATTTTATATATTTTAGTTCATAAAAAAATTTAATTATTTATAATATATAGTATATTATAAATATTGTTTAAAAAATGTTTTTAATAAATTAACTTAAATTATAATAAGTTTGTTTTATTTTTTAACTTAACTATTAACTTAATTGAGACATTAGAATATTTAATAAACTATTAACTGTATATACAAACGTCTTCCTATTTATGTCAATTAACTTAACTCGGTTAAAATTTTCATTAATTTGCCCAGCCTTGTATATACTCGTATATATATATTATATATATAGGGCACGAGCACGACGCGTTAAAATCGGACAAATAACACACATATTATTATACCTCTGTTATATAACAATACTATACCGCGGTATGCTGGTCCGCGTCGTAATATATAATTTCGTGTAATTATTATTATTGTAATGTTTGTTTTTTTATTAATGTAACAATTATTTAAAATGAACTCGGCGGGTCGCCCCGATGTGCATAATAATATAATATATTAATATTGTAATATACGAACCGCTGAAAAATGATTCATTGGCAACGGACGAGAATATTTTGTAATTACGCGTGTGTGTTGGCTCGCATCCGGACGAATCCATAAATTATCTGAGTAGACAACACACACACTATAACGCTTCGTACCTTAAATATTATCTGTGTATAATATAATATATGTAAAAATTGTGAATAGTGAAAAATAGCTGCGGTTATGGTCGCCGCCTGTAGTAAGTTCTATCATAATAATATTTATATCATATACAGAGTGATCGAAATGTCGGGTTACAAAAACAGATATATGATGATAATATATGCATTACACTATGAAATTATACTTCAATATATTATTATTTCCAACGACTTTGTAACACAAAATTCTGTGGGTCCTGTATAATATTACATATATATATATATATATAACGTCCTCGCCCCCTCAAAAACTATCTTTTCACGTCGTTGGTATGTATACAGACAATAAATTACTTTCAATATTTTTAATTATTAAAATATATATTTGTTTTTGTTATTCAATCGATTTGGCATTTTATCGAGTATTTGTAAAATACAATAATTTATACGTATACAGGTATATTTCTTATCGTCAATAACAGATAAAATATTATTATTTTCTTTGGTGTTAATTAACAATTGACCATAACCGTTGTTGTCGATATTATGGATTAAAAGAATATACCGAAAAAAAGATAATTAAATGGGATTGATATAAGTCTAGAAGTAATCAAGTAATAAAGAGTTCCGACAATGCGAAAGATCGGCCAAAGACTAAAGTGAACGACTCTTGCGAATAATCGATACCTATATTATAAAGAAAAAGGGATAAAAAACGAAGAAGTTATATAAGTAAGACCAATCGAAAATAGAAGATCAACAAAAACAAATGCAGAACTTTTAGTTACACTCAAAATGACGATGAGTAATACAATAAATGATTTATTATATAATAATATAAAATATTATTATGGTAGTTTATTATACTTCTTTTTAAATAAAATAAAACCCAAATTCACAAAAAATTTACTTTTATTTAAGCAAATACGTACATCAACAGTCTGTGTTTTGCACCGAAGATGGTAACATTTGCTTAAATAAAAGTAAATTTTTTGTGGATTTGGGTTTAATTTTATTTAAATAAATTATACTTAATTATATACTATAAGTATAGTTTATACTAATTAATTTTGTAAAATTAATTTTTCTTTTTTTTTTATTTATATTTTTTTATTTTTATAAATAACGCGTACAAAATTATTATAATAATATAATAATATGATGCATTAAGCCATTAACAAACTGATCAGAAATCAATTATTTATAAAACAATCTGTGTGTACTCATAAATCCTTTATTCAGTTTGTATAGAATAATATGCATATATAATTTTGTTCCTATTATTTACATATTCACATATAACCTAGCACTTACAAATGGACATGATTTGTTTAACTTTGGTTTATATTTAACTTATCACGGGATTGTTAATAACAAATGTGACTAGAAACAATAATATTTCACTTTGCGTATAATTTATATTTAAATATTTTGATTTTACCTGAGGGCTAGAGCCAGTTTAAAAAGCAATTCAATATTATATTATATATTTTATACAGGTACAATTTATAATGAATAAACTTGTTTATAAATCATTTGATTATATGTCATAATTAATTGTTTTACACCGTCGTAAACTGAACTTTAAATAACACGCGTTTCTTTACTGTTATGCATATAGACAAAATTCGAGTTTTCATGATCACAACATTTAAAATTGTATTTAAATAACAATAATATTTTGTATGAAAATTAAAAAAAAAAAAAATTATTATTTAATTTTCTTACGTTTATAAAATATTTAATTTGGGTATATAAATAATGGGATTATTTCAGTTAAATATTAAACGAAACTACAGAAAAGTACGTAATTTATTATTTCGGTTAAGATTTCTAAAACAAATGAATAATATTCATATTACAAAAATATTTATTTTATTTTTTTTTTTTTACAAATTTCCGGTAAAAAATATAATTAATAAAGCATTTATTATCTTTATTTTTTATTTATTTATTTAATTTTTTTTTTTTTTTTTGATAATTATTTGAAATTTATTGAGGAAACAATAATTATTATCATTACGGTTTTATATTTTACTTTTTATTGAATACAAAGGATATTTTTATTTTTTTTAATTTTCAAAAAAATAATTGTATAAATAAAAATGAACATATAATAATATAAGATAAGCTTCTATGATTTGTTATTATTTATTATATTGCAAAGTATTGCCGCAAGGATAATAAAAATTAATTGAGTTTATACATAATTCATATTTGTTAACAGTTTAACGGGTTTATTGTTTGTATGGAATTTGTTCAAAAACTACTACTCCGTGACGTAATGTGTTTTGGTGTTGACTTTTCAATTATTTTATTGCTGTACGTTTATCATATTTTCAATCGTAATAAATTCATTTTATACAATTTAACGTCAATTATATATAAAAAAAAAAAAAAAATATATATACATACGACTAAAGTTTATTTTTATTATTATTTATAAATATTAATACGGATAATATCGTTAATTTTAAATTGAACGGTTAAACTTAAATCCTAAGATGTGTATATTAACTTTCTAAAAAAAAATAAATTATATATATATATATATATATATATATATTAGCAGTGGGGTACGCGGGGGGACGGAGTACCTCTTCTATTTTTTTATTTTTTTTAAGCGTACCCCTACTAATTATTAAATCCCCTATGATATTACATGTACGATGTACTTAAGCATATTAGGGGGGACGCTAATTTTTTTGAAAGTCTGATAGTCCCCCTTCTTCTTTTTCTCCAAATCAAACACTGTATATTAGTAATTTACGTTCAAATATCGTACTATCAGAACATTATATAGATGAAAAATGGTATAACTCAAAATCGTCATTTTTTTAGTTACAACTTACAATAACACTAACGTTCCGATAGTACGATATATCCCTTTTATAAAATTATCCCTTATACATATTAAATATATATACATGTATTTTTAATTCACGTTTAATTAAAAACATAATAATATGATATTATGATAATAAACGATAGTCAATTTGTAACGTAACGAGGATTTATAAAATTAAATTTTATCATCGTATCATCCGTAAATTTATTTTTCTCGAAGGAAACAAATTCAATAATTATTATTTTTTTTTTATGTTTTAAATCTCGTCCTAGACCAGTATTCGTATATACTATAATAAAAGATTAATACGTAGTTGTTATTATTGCTCAAGCATATTTTACAATACATATATTTTTGGCCTATTCACACCCTCGCGTATTATTATAATATATTCTACTTAAGCCTTTTATTGAAAGGGCGTTTACAGTAATAATCCCCAAATCAATATTATAATATATAGTAATAATTTATATGAATGTGTACGATAGTTAAACAAAATATAATCATTGCAATCCATGTCTTTTTCATCTGGTTTTAGTATAATATGTCTAAGCGATTTATTTATTAAAATTCTACTCAAATATTGAGATTTGATATTACGAACAATACACATATTAAGACTATTTGCAGATTCTATATATCATTTTTGTTTGTTTATTAAAATTGATCGTGATTTATTTTTTAAGTATAGGTTTTATAATAATTTATAATTTGGAAGCTCATAATATCACATGCAAGATGCAACGTATAAATAATAAATAATAAATATAAATTAAAAATAATATTAGCATGAATTTTGCTTACAATACGAATACAATACAGTTACCTCGTTATACAATGAAATATTAATTATTGTTTTATGATAATTAATTAATTACCAATGGCGCAACCAGAATTTGTTTAAGGAAACAGTCCAAACGTGAATTTTTGTTTATTTCGAATAAATACAAAATTAAATAATATAATGTATTTAACCAAACACTATTTCTTTATATTATACAACATAATAATATATATTATGAAAAACATTGTAATAACCACAGAAAAATTTTAAAATTTTTTATTGAAATTTATGCAAAATGTAAGATATACACATCAAAAGACAAATTTAGCAAGAAGTTGATGTAGAAGTCCTCGATTGCATCGCTGAATTCAATAAATTATGATTTTATTTTTTTATCATACATGGAAAAAATAAGAATATTTCTATTTCGGAATACTTGAAAAATCATAAATATTAGTTTAAATAAGTATATTATAATCTATATATCGTATAAGTACGATAATAATTATTGTATTTCATTGATTCAGTTTATAAAAATTCGAATAATAATATAATAAATTGTAATATGAGTATTAATTTAGTTTTTCGAATAATTCTATTTATATTTTCGTTATCACAAAAAACAACGAAACGATTTTGTGAACAGGTGAAGTATAATATAATAATAATTTCTCAAACGTATAATCGTGAGACGTAAAGACGTTTTGTCTTGTGTGTTGTTAAGCGCCTCGATGGCCGCGTGTACAACCCCGTCACATGGCGATAGTTTTTCAAATCTACACGCATCGATGCACATTCTCCTTTGGGCAATTAAAGAAAAATAATCGGCAGTCAAGTTTTGAAGTTTGTTTTAAAAAAAAAAAAATTATATGTATAATATGTACGTGTTTTTTTTTTTTTTGTTTTTTTGTTTTTACGAGTTGCATTGTTGTTTTCACTGCAGACATACGGCGGTTGGTTTCACGATCCATTACACTTTTCCTTTATCGCGTACGAAGGCTTTGTAATTTTGTATACGCACGTTTGTGCAGTCTGTTATATATTAAAATCGTACGGCAAAGAGTTTTTTTCTTATATTCGAAATAATCTAAGTATATTTATAAAATATTAAAAAAAAAAAAATAATAAAAATATTATTAAAAAAAAAAAAATATGAAAATAATATTATTAAAAAAAAAAAATAATAATAATCTTAACGTGTCTACAATATCGTATAATTGTTTCGTTTTCGGATACTGGATCGGAGCCAACCGATTTTAAATATTATTAATTTTATATTGCGTTACAAATACGACGTAGGTATAATTAAATGCGTTTAAGTCGAGTCGTGTTTGTTTTATGACGTCGAAAAAAAAAACATAATTTCTTACAGCGTATAGTTAGATATTACATAATATATGAGATTTATACGGTATATTTATATTAAGTTTTAAATTATAAAATATAGCGAGAACAAATTATAAATTATTTTTATATTATTATGATATACAATAGTCATGCTTTTTATTATTATTATTATTATTATTATTATTATTATTATTATTATTATTCTTACCTGCAGGAATGATGTATCGTAGTAAAACGAGTATAATATTTATTTATATCGTAAAATATATAAACGTCTTTTTATAATTTTCGACCACAATGATCGTAATTGATCACATTTTGTTGATACAAAGTATTATATGATCATAATATAGCTGATTTGAGAAGTTATCTAAAGAAGAAAAAAAATGTATAACTAATATTTTTTTATCATATTATTATTAAAATAAAACCTAAATGTCGTACATAAATTAAAAAAAGAAAAAAAAAACGATTAATTTGATAAAAATTTAAATATATATTTTTATTTTATTTACATAGGTCTATATTATAATATGTTATTATTACTGAAACATAGACGTCGAATTTAAATTTTTAAATATTATATAGGTACTTATTTATAGTGTACATATATAGATACAACTCTAAAATTTAAAAAAAAAAAAAGAAATAAATACATCTTGAATGACTATTATTTTGTATTAACAGAAGAAATTAACTGTATATTTACAGACTTACAGTATAAGTTTATAATGTTTATATAATCTTGAATTTGGAAAATCAATAATTAATTTTTTTTTCTAATGTTAACAAAACCAAAATAATTGGTTTACTTATCTAAATTTCCTTAATAAATTTCAAAATAGATTAAAACGTGGGAAATGTGTTGCTCGTTATGTAATACGCTCAGTTATTATAGGAGACGTCTATCTTTTATATAAGTACTATAATAGTATATTTATTAATGACGTATACCCATACTATTATATTCTTTTAATTATTATCTTATTTAGTTTAAATAAATTAAAATGTTTTCTAAAATCGTTAAGATGTATATGTATTTAAACAAATTGTTTCAAAATAAATTAAAAATAATATCACCATATAATATAGTTAAGATTTTTAACATTTAACTGTATAGATATTATATTTAGCTTATACGCACTAATTAATACCAAATGCAATAGTATTATAATATAGATTAGATCCTTTTTGTGATTCTTACGTCTGTTTAATCAATTTTGTGTTTTAATGATTTAAAGATATCTAAATTTTTAATTTTCTCGATAAATCAAATTATATCTTTAATCTACGTATAAGATACGTAAAACATATTATATTCTTTTTTATACTTGGAATAAAATAATAATATATTATCGTAATTTTATTCGTATTTAATTATTATTATTATAAATATATGTAGGTATATATAAAGTTATTAATTAATTAGAACTATAAAAAATTGTATACGTATATGCTGTATAATATGATTATGATGTAGACGTGTATAATATATTATAAATATAGTTGTGAAAATTACATTTGTCGGTTTAAATAATATGAAATTTGATAAATTTAAATCACTCACAGCAAACAATAATTTATTATTAAATATTATAATGTAAGTAACACTTATCTCGCAAGCAATGCGTTAAAATAAAATAGATTAAAAAATTGAGACTTAGGAGTTTTCTAATATTTTAATGTCATGTTAAGATTGTTAAGTAATATGTGAGTATACTTCAGTAAAGTTTTCATACCTTAAAACCCAAAAATTGACAATTTTATCAAACATTATATAGAAAAAACGAGAATTTTATGAAATATTCAGAGTTCTATATTTTGTAAAAAAAATTAACGTTAGATTAGGCTACATAAAATTGTATCACGTATATGTAACACCTATTTGAACATCCAATAAAATTTTCAAGTCTCCAAGTTGAAAAAAATAAAGTGTGAAACAATCAAAGAATAGTCCCTGGCATACATAATCTTCTCACTCTGCAGAAGACAGTTGTGTTGAGTACTGCCCACATTAAAGTACGTAAAATACTATGGCACAAGCGCACAATATTTATTTATTTATTCAGAGGAAGAACCTCAGGCTCATGGTGTGAGCTTGGTATAATTTCCGGAAAAACAACCATCATAGCATAAGAAAGAAGCTACGAGATACAGAGAAAATAATAATAATGATAATAATAATAGTAATAATAATAACTGCGCTGCTGCATCATAATCCAGACGGAACAAGATGATAATACGAGTAGATATAAATATAATATATATCATTTCAATCATTTTCGCACAAGTGACAAGTAGTAACAAAAAACAAAAAAAAAATAAAAAACAAAATAATTAGTATTTTTTAACGACGCATAGTGCGTACCCCATAAAGTGTACACACTATAGAAATAATAATTATCGTTTTGGTCGGTCGATTCAATGACCCGGCGGCGGCGCTCTAGTCAGAAATAAAAAAAAAACCAATATAATAATAATAATAATAATAATAATAATAATAATAATAATATGTATAGTTGTAAAATGTGCGCGTAATGTATACAATAATTTATGCATTAGATAAAATCGTTATGTCGCGCAATCTTCCGGAGGTCCTCCTGTATAGCGGTCGTGGTAAAAGGGTTAAAAAAAAAAAAGGGAAGACGTAATAAACTGTATACATTTATTAATATCACATACGTTATTATAACGTAATAGTCTTCCCTCCCCCCAAAGAAAAACATATAAACCTATGCATATTAATATATGTATATATGTTATTTTTCGTCTTGTCCTTATAATATTATTATATATTCTCTCAAAGTGCGGTAAAAAACCACCCGAGTATTTTTATCGTCAACTGCTTCTGTGACGAACCGATTTTTATGCGTCCTCGTCGTGTGTGCAGAGTGATGTTATTGAATCGTCAGGCTCGTTAAAAACTACCATCATAATATATATATAAATATAAGAAGGCGCGCGCACATAAAAGAAGATAATAATAATAATAATAATAATAATAATAATAATAATAATAATAAT
>JAIUCT010000018.1:515651-561928 GCA_021307375.1 Tetraneura akinire | reverse complement strand
AATAATAATAATAATAATAATAATAATAATAATAATAATAATAATAAGTACAATGGGATGATTGTAATTATTATTTACATTATACCGCGTATACGCTAATACGGTAAATAAATAAATAAATATATAAATATACGTTTACCTGTCGAGATTAATTGCTAGGTAATTGGTTTGCGCGCCTAAGCGTCCCAGACACTCTCTCGGAAAACAATTTGTAGTAATCACCCGTCGCCACTCGCCTACCAGCGCGCGCACGATACACGCGCTCGTTTATGTCGCTGCTGTCCTCGTTCATATTATATTATTATTATATCATCACATTCATAAATGATTATATTTATATAAACGTATATTACTACCACGATATGATAATAATAATAATAATAATAATAATAATAATAATAATAATAATAATAATAATAATAATAATAATAATAATAATAATAATAATAATATTGTACGTCTCATACCGCAAATATTACATATTATGCTCATATATACCACACACTCGGTATAATTTACTATACCGCGGTATAAAACTGTAAATAGATTAGTATTATTTAACCGACAACCGCGTAAATAATATAACGTATATAGGTATACACCTTAACTATATAATATGTTCCATTTATATAAGACATAAAAAAAAAATGTACCTATAAAACGCGTTCGGCGTTCGGCGCACGTAATTTTGTGGTTTTCCTGTCTTTTTTTCCACTCGCATACAAATACAATTTATTCAAATTTATATATATAATAAGGTATTATGCTATATTATATATATAATGAATAATGACGTGAGTATCACACGATTAAAACGATTTATTAACAAGATTCGTTTCCGATCCAATTCCAACGCGCCGTCAATTTGTCGTCTGTTCCATGAAAACAATATTTATAATAATTAAGGTTATTTGAATTCCATGAGATCCACCATATCGTTTTTCAAACCGTGGGATTCGTTTTATACGCGCGTCCTTCTATAAACGAGAAGAAAAAAATATTCATTTGAGCTTTTGTCAATATATAATTTTTGGCATTTAGGTTATTTTCTTACATTCTTTAATACGCATTTTTATGAAATTTTTAAACACGAAATTTTAATTTGAAATTTTTACGCGCGCTAACATGACATCCATGATAGGTAAACGTAACAAATTGCAGTATAATATGTTGGTACCTACTACTATCGGACGATATATTATGGGACAATTTTTTCAGATTAAAAGTTGTAAAAGTCGAAATTTCTAACAGTTCGTAAATTTTTTTTTTATTTACCAATTTATTATTATTATTTCATTTTTATTATTATTATTAGAATTTTGTACTATTACAATATTTATTTGGACAATTAATTGATAAAAATAAAAATAGACAATGAAGAAAAAACAATAGGTTTAAATTAAATCATGAATCTGGCCTGTGATATAAAATAAATAAAATCGTTAATTCGTTATTTGGACGAAAGAGTGGAAGAACGAGTAAGAAGCAGAATATATCGTAGGAATTCAGTCGATATAAAAAAAAAAACCAATTTTTAGTACCGTTCTTCTGGTGCGTCATTTTGAATTTTTCGGACATAATAGCAATTTTTTTTAATGGAATTTGTTAAGATTTTATAGAGCATTACGTTCCAAACCGCAATACAGCAGTAACAACAATACAATAGATAATTATTTTTATTTTGTCATCTCGTGATTTTTCCATCTCTCGGTATGATTATTACACAAATCGCGTGATGCTGAACGCAACGGACTTCATTGACCCAATATACGAAATATTATTATTATTACGATTTACGATAGTATTATCACGATTAAACATGTCTCACTTTGCTTAAATTATCGAGAGAAAAAAAGAAGAATACATAAATTATATAATTTTATATTTTATACGCAGTCATTCTTTTTTTTTCTGGTTAAAGTTTCGGAAACGTACGTTCACCTTCGGTTATCTATATTTATCGATAATAACATTATATAAGGTTACGTATATTTTTATTATCATAATAATATCTCATCAATATTTAACAATCGTATATGTTATTTAATATAAAGGTGACTAACAGACTATTTCAATACGTGATGATATCGGGGAAAAAAAATTACATAATATTTTACTATAAAAAATTGTGTGGATATTTATTAAAAAAAATAACTCGTGATATTATAAAATTGGCGTTTAAAAATATATCGTTTATTATTATAAAAAAATAAACCGTTTTATGTATTTTTTTTTCAATTCCTACAATCGTATGATTTACCCTTTTTAATAGACATTATTATAAAGTATAAAATATAAAAATGAATTCAAAAATCATTATTTCAAAGACTCAAGAAATACGCGTCAATCCAAATACCAAAAAAAGTATGGGCATCACTCTTATATACCATATGACTTTTACCGAAGATATCAACGAAAATTTCGAATATAATGCAAATGATAATAAATTAATAAATCAATAATTTATTATATAATTGTATTGTAATTATTGTTAAAAGAGTTATACAATTTGACCTCTTAATATTTCCCATATATAAGTAGTAAAGCTCGTATTAAAGTATATAGAAATATTAATATTGATATAATAAGCATATTAAATTATAAACTGGATTTATGAAATAATTCCTTTCGCGTAATAAAACGTTTCATATTATAGATATTATAATTTATAAATATATACCTATATAATATAGGTACAATTTGAATATTCAAAATATTTACAATTTTATTATTACGATATTTCTAGTACATTTTAACTTTTACTAGGTATTTTTCAGTATATGCATATATTATATATCAAATTATAATTTTTACGTTATTTTTTTTTTCAAATTTCATTTTGAAATTTATATAAGTACTCAATTACATTATTAAATAGTTATATAACAGTTGTAAAATAATATTGGTAACTGGTATAATATCGTAATATAAAGAAAATTACACAAAATGATAAGAAATATTATGAATAATATTTGTTGGGCAAAATAAATTTAAGTGGAAAAATTATGAAACGTATAATAATATTATAATGTATACTCGTATACGTCGACTTCTATTATTACTATAATTATAAAAATACTAAAAAAGTAAAAATAATAATTAATTAATATAATATTTGAAGTATATTACTTAAAAAAATACTATGTCTTCTATGTATTTTAAAATATATTTATTTTATAAAATAATCTATAAAAAATTAAAAACCAACTAAAATTATAAATTATAATTAAAATCATATATTAAGACTTCAGTTCAATATTCTACTATTTATTATTTATTATAATATCCGTTTTATACGTAGTTAATTAAAAAAAAAAAATTTTAAAAATATACATTTTTTACGTTTTGAATACAAAAAAATTTAAAAAAATAAATTCAGGAATTAAATAATATTAAAAAAATAATTTTAATAAATATATGAAATGCGTTTTACGAATAAAATCAATATATTTTATATACTTTTTATAACATATAGTTGGATATTATTTTATAATATTTTTTAGGATAAAATATATTTTATTATAATATATATTAATTTACATAACACTTATATATTATATACTATTTAATCATAATTCAAATGTATTAGGTTTATATAACATTACGTAAACCAATAAATTTGAAATCGTTATCAACTTCTCGATTTTACAATCTATATAAATTATCTGTAACTAGGTATTAGTTTGATATTTTTTTTTTTTTTTTTTTTTTGTATTATGGTTGTAATAACGAATTCAAAATCTAATAATATTTAAAATACAATAGATTTTCTAAAAAAAATGGAAAAAATGGAAAAAAATTCGAAGATTAAAATGAAATCTTAAATATATATATATATATATTATCTTATAAAATAAATTATATAAATTTATTAAATCATACGATTTCGTCCTCGTTTTTTTTTCACATTGTTCAGTCTCCATCTCAACGCGCGTGCCTAATGTATATTAAATATAATATTATTTATACAGGTATACTTACTCAGGTATATATTTTTTAACCGTATACCATAATATTTTTCAACTGCACCAATGAGTTATTACTGCAACATGCCGAATTTGGACATTATCCGATCAAAGTATCAAACGGTGAAAGTATATTAATGACCATTTACGGGTCGAAAAATACGCATTGAAGCGCACATATACACACAGACACACACATATTATAAATACGTCAGTACGCATCCAAGAGGTTTTATTTACCAGAACGTTAAATATTATATTATTAAACCGTAGGTATACGATATAAAACTCAAAGATGAGAAAGTTAACGAAATCAAATTATAGGTTAGAATGTTAAATTAGCTAATAGGTAGTTTATATTATATCGAACTATAAGTATACAATCCGAAATGAGAATGATATGACTCAGTTTAAAACTTCAAAATTAATATTTACATATTATGCGTATTGTATATGACAAACTTAAAATTTACTAATTATTTGTCGATTTCATAATAATAATATAATAAATCAATATCATTATTGATATATTCAATATCATATAATATATGATTTTTACTCGACGACTGAATTATTAAAAAATATCATACTTTTTTTTTTCAAAACTATAAAAATCGATTTCTCGATAAATCGTATATTATTATAATATATGAATATAAATACAATTATATTAAAAAAATTATACCATAAATAACCTAACCATAAATTATTATAAAATGGAGGGATTTAAAAAAAATATATCTTTATTACCATATAAATGAATAATTAACGAATCCCTGAAAGTATTTATAATATAATTAAATAGTATTTATTTCTCCACGTTGAATACGAAAATAATTTACTATATAGTTTAAAACAATAACAATCAATACTATCGCGTCTTCAGTTGAAACAAAAACTTGACGATTTGATTTTTATACAATAAAATTAATTATTTCTTAGTTACTTAACTATAACACGTGTACATATAAAAAAATTTAAAAACTTACACTTATTTTTATTTCTTTATAATATTAAGATTAAGACATTGAGTTATTATAATAATTAATACACAAAATTATTTAAAAACTATAAAAGCGATTACTTTCAAAGAAATTAGTGAGTATACGGGGTGAGCTTGTTACTGTTGGCACAGTTGACCTGCAATATATTGGATTCTAATTTAGTAAAATATACAATTTTAAAATATCATCTTCAACATTTAATTTGTTTCTATGTTTAGTTTTAACATGAGTTAATCTATTTTAATTTAAAGATTTGTTATATAGGCAAGCTCGTATACCCATTAAGAAATTTTGAGTACCCCCGAGGGGTACCACAGTTTGAGAATCTCTGATATATAGACGATTCAGTTTATTTATTTATCATCGCGTAATAATTTATTATAAACGTAAACGGACGTTTTTTTTTTTCAATATAAAATTTTCTGTTCCTCGTGAGTACATATAATATTATAAGATGTGGGCGCGCCGTACATATAACTGCGAGGTGTAAACATAAATCAACATCGCATAATATTGTATAAATCGTATTTTTTTACTCCGTGACAATAAAATATTGAAAATCCAACGAATCAATTTTTTATTTCCGTATATTATAATATTATTATATAGGTACCATCATCAATATTCGGTTCATCGGACCGATTATTACGTATTGTTATTATACGCTTAATTGTGATGGCCTTTACAATGTGGCACGGATTGTTTTATTGTAGTGCTAAAAAAAAAAATCACAGAAATGCAAATATTAAATTTCACGTAATTAAAAAAAAATATATATACATATAAAACAGAGGTTCCCAAACTTTTTTGCTCCGTAAACCACTTGCCAACTTTTTCCATTTTCGTAGACCCCTAAAATTAAATTTTTACAAATTTTTCATAGCTTACACGGATCTGCTCACCTGAGAAGGTTTTAATATAGAGTACATTTTTTTTAAATAAAAAACGTTTTGTTTTTAATAATAATAATACCTTTATTTCTTTAATAATGACAATATTCAAATAATTTTTTTAGTAATTAAAACGATAATAAATGCAAATAAAAATTTAATAACATAAAAAAAACATCAAGGTTAGGTTTGAAATATATATCTTTAATTTGGATTTTATCTTAATATTTCGATATTCATCACCTTCGACTCCGTTAGTCGTTATCGACAATGTTCGTTATAACTTATAATAACAATCGCTATCGTTCGCATCGTCACACACATATTTTAAATATATATTATATCAATTTTTTCGTAAAAATTACGACATGCATTTTAGACTTATAACTCTTGTGGACCCTATTTACACATGATGCACGTTAAATACCTATAAAAAAAATTGAGACTTTAAATTTTTCTAATAATTTAGTATTGTGTTAAGTAATATGTGAATATACTTCAGTAAAACTTTCATACCTTAAAACCAAAATTGCCAATTTTATCAAACATCATGTACGTATACATAAAAACAAAATTTTTTGGAAATATTAAGTTTTATATTTTATAGAAAAATTAATTTAACAGTTCCAAAATATTATAATCACAGATATATACCTATGGAACAATAAATACAATTTTCAAGTTTTAAGTCCAAAATTTTCTGAGTAATTTTGTCAATGTATTACAATGTTTATTATTTAAAGTACCACTTTGGGAACCTGTGCTCTACGTAATATTATATAAACTTCCAACATGTCAGTTCGTGTATAATTGTATATATATATATTAAGTACCTATATAATGAAATATTCTAGTATGAGTATTTGATTAATAAATCAGTACAGCCTCAAATTGTACAATGAAAATGACGTTTTATATCACAATCACAGGTTCCCAAAGTGGCCTATATCGACCCCCGGGGTCGATTCTGACTTGTAAGTGGTCAATGTCAACGAAAATTAAAATTGGGGGTGCATCATGTGTAAATAGGGGTCCACAAGAGTTATAAGTCTAAAATGCATGTCGTAATTTTTACGAAAAAATTGATATAATATTATAATATAATATATATACCTATTTAAAATATGTTTGTGACGATGCGAACGATAGCAATTGTTATAACGAACACTGTCGATAACGACTAACGGAGTCGAATGTGAATATCGGGATAAAATCCAAATTAAAGATATATATATTTCAAAACTAACCTTGATTTTTTTTTTATGTTATTAAATTTTTATTTGCATTTACCTATTATCGTTTTAATTACATCCCTGCGGCAGGAGTATCAGCTCGTCTTTTTTTATTATTATTATTTAATTTTTTTAAATTTTTTTACACGTGCGCCTACACTATTATTACTATTACGTTCGTAGGTGGTAAACACGCGTTCGCAACATTGACCTTACGGTGGTTACACGTTACACCTCGTGTCGTAAATCTAAATGTATTCAAATGAAATTGATAAAACCGTAACTAAAAAAAAAAAAATAAATAAATAAAATAATGTCCTCCTCTATAAAATACAAATTATTTTTTAAACTGAATTTTTCTTGCTCATATTATGTATATTGTATATAATATATTTATAGTTTGTTTATATTAATATAATATATTATAATTTATAATATACCTATAAGTTGATAATACGAGTTTGATGATTAATTAATAATTACACATTTTGTCCGTAAAAACAAGTAAAATAATAATTCTAAATATGAGCGTAACACGTGTAAGAATTGTATTATTCGAAAACAAGTTAATGAATGATACATTGATACACAATATTATACATTTATATTAAATTCATACATATATTTTATATTTTATATTTATATTTGAAGGAAATACATGAAACCAGGAAGATACTTAGCACCATACAAAAAAATAGATGGAATATGATTGGTCATGTCTTAAGACACGAAGAAGAGCTACTGCATATTATAATTGAAGGGAAGATGAATGGCAAAAGAGATCGAGGACGACCAAGAGTCCAAGAACGTCATACGTCAAAAGGATGATTTCCGATGCGGGTCTAGCAAACTATATAAGGAGCTGAAGAGGTTAGCTGAGAATAGAGATGAGTGGAGAAATTTCGGAAAACTGCGAAACCCAACCTTAGGGTTGATCACAAAAAGAAGAAGATATATATAAGAAGATTAGTTTTAACTATAGTTTTGCGTATTTCCTACTGAGTATTATCGTCAGGCGAGAATATGCGTTTGTGAAATTCGATTTTAACCTATATTAATTATATAGGCAAAACGATTTATTAAAAAAAAAAAAAAATGCAGATTCACAATATTTGTTATATAGGTAATAAAAATAATAATAAAATATAATAATTTGTTGTTTGATCGTTCACTGTTCAATTATATTATTATTTTCATCAGCATATTTACATATTTATATACATAATATTTTTCAAAGAATACAATTTGATTTAACAATATAACGTTAATATATTGGGGTAAATTTTTTTTTGAACTTTTAAATCCAATATCAAAATGACAAAATCTATTCGTACGGAACGATATCATAGGTAGATATTTGTGTACACGTTCATAATTATGCAGATTTTTACAAAAAATTATATAATCAATATTTCGTGTTTCACTATAATACCTATTATATTTTAAATTGAAAGTCACAAGTCATAACAATATTAACGATTACCGTATTATTGTATATCAGTGATAATAATATAATATGAAGTCTTATAAATTACAATTATATTATGTATAGGTGCGCGTTATAATAATTATTTATGATAAGAATAACATAACGACGTGATTATAATAATTTAATTTAACGATAACTATAACGCGTTTTTGAATAATTATTATTATCGTACGCCGTTTTAAATGATTAACACTGTGAATATAAATAATATAAAACGCGTGTGCACATGGGGTTATCTTAACCTGACCATAACAATTATAACTTATATTTAATATAATTTAATACTAAATCATATAATGTAAAATATGTTTTTTTTTTTTAATTTGTTCGTGTAAATAAATACGTAATATATATTTTAATATTTATGCGTTTACATAATCGAGTGAAATAATGTGATTTGATTTGGGATAATTCCAAAAAATTTCGACAAATTTCACAAAAAAAAAAAATAATAATAATAATAATATATTCAAATGATGTTCATAAATAAATTCGTTATAAAATTAACCGACTCGCGATGTTATAAAAATCATTCGTATACGTACGTTAAAATGCGTATTAATTTCAACTATAATTTATATATCATATGTTATGCGTGACTGCTCAACTTTAAATAATTATATACGTTTTTTACGTTAACTATTTTATATATATTTTTTTTTTAATTACATCGTGTTATACGGTTTTAACTTTTTGACAAGCGATTAACATAAGACGCGTTATTAAAAATATTTTTATAAAAATCGTATATTTTAATTTGATTTTATGTGTAAAAGTGTAATATATGTAGATTACAATTATTATTATATTATTATATAGATAAAACACGATGTACGAATGATTATGAGTATTTATACTTATTTGTTTTATAATATATTATTATCCGTGTTTCCGGACGAAAGTATTGAAAACATTTATCCGATTAAAAATCGCAAGACGTCGATTTTAAACCAATAATAATATTTGAACGTACGCCACGTGCTCGACAGGTTATGGTATAACATATTATTATACCTAGGTATGTATTATACGCGCGAGATTGGTCGTTTGCACCAAAGATAATATATATATATTATAATATGTTATAGGTGCACATTTTATATTATCCAACTTGCAGTTTCTCCCGTACGCATTATAAAGACGACCGGCCATATTGGATTTTACGCGCGCGCGCGCTCGCTGCTATATTATAGCAAACACGCACACACACGTCGACATCGCATCCGCACCGATGCGATAACACGTTATAAGTTTGTTGGCATGTGTTGCACATATGCCTCGGCGGCACAATAAATACGACGAATGTAAGTATATTGTAATATATTATTGTGTGTGTGTGTATACGCGCGTTTACGTAGGAGGACCCCACAACCGTAGAAATCCCCTTTTGCCCGTACATAACAGACGCACGAGAGGAACACGAGAATGACACGGAATCGAACTTCCCACAAAATCTCGTCTTCACCGCGCCGTGACGGTTGCCATTGCCCACCATTACGATATTATTACACTGCAACGTATATCATTGTTGTAAATTGTAATGTTATACGTATAATATACCAAAACACAAGTATATAATAGGCGTATTATATAATATTTGCTTATAACACACAATGTTATTTATCATAATATATACGGAGTTGGGTTATGTTAGGTTAGGTTCGAAGTCGGAGGGATTAATGAAAAACTTCCGATGTTATATCTGCGATCTTTAAAAAATCGCAAAGAGGTTCGAAATATCGAAACGGCGAAAAACGATTACCGCGGGAATTCTAGAAAGTTGTAAAAAAAAAAAATTTAATTAATATTTAACATACTCGTAATAATATTATATAATACAAGTGTACATTTAATAAAATGTGACACGATTACACGAATACTCGTAAATTATGCACAAATTAATATTATATTTTAAACAACGTACGTTTTGAAAACCATTGTATCAGGTAATCAGTACAACGTTTTTTTTTTTTTTTTATTAAAAATTAATTATGTTAAATTACATGGATTAACCTCAAACACATTATATTATATTTCGACCCATCAGAGGTTTGAATTATCAAGAATCGACTAATATAAACTGTGCGAATTGTTCAAGTATAATATCAAATTCTTGTCTTTTTATGTAGAACTTTGAGAACTGTTTTCTACGACCAAACTTCAAATTCCAATACATTGACTCTATATGAGAAAATCTATACACACAGATGACTTGGAAAAGTTACGATTTTTCCAACTTAATAATATGCTTATATTCTTTGTCAGACGAATGTATACTCGACAAAACCATACAAATTATACAATAAAAAGATTTTTAAATATCGCGCGGCTGCGTAATTTGTTATAAATATACGCATATTATCTGATAGTCCGTTGATATAGACGGAGACGTCGTTAAAGCGAAACATAAAATTTTCAGACGTAACTTCTTTTCGATATTATTATTAGTTATTTCAATAATTATTATACCTTGGTACAAAATTAAATACCAGATTTACGGTAATTCGGTTATTTTTGGCGAATATGCAATTTTCGTTATTCTTCGCGGTGGGTATTTCGTCGGCTCTGCTTCTATATCGATTTATAATATAAATATAAGAGTATTATGATTATAAATTATTAAATATAATAAATACGTTTAATTCACTGATTAACTGATTATTCCTACCGTGTTCATATAAATATAAACTTGGAAATTGGAAAATAAAATAAAATTATTCGTTATCAATAATATTCATCGTCAAAGGTTAAAATACCAAGTGTCATAATATTATGCTTACACTTTATACAATATTATAATAATTTATAATAACTTACGTTTCGATTTAGAGTGCGTGTAACATTATTTTTAATACCATACATTGACACGTTTCAAAGAGAAAATTTATTGAACTGTGTAGAAACGTATCTGTTTATGATTATAAATTTATAATATTTGCAGAATATTTTTTTGATAAATTCAAACTTTATAGTAAAAAAATTATTTCTGCGACATATTAAAAATAAAACACATTAAAACATATTTGAGGATTCACCTATATTAACCTTAATTAAGGTTGTTATTTATAACCTTTATTTTAAAATTCACCTTTGACGATCGACTTCTATGGAAATGTTTTTGGTTATCGAAGATCTATTAACCTATTAATTAACATACCTAATTTTATAATAATAAAATAAAAATAAAAAAAAAAATGAATAAATAATAACGAGTATTTTGAAACTAATTACATAAGTCTAAATTTATATTAAGTGCGTTGTTGATCTGGGCATTGTTGAGGTGTAACATTGCATTTCGTTGACAATTGTTCGTAATCTAATCTGGTGAAACATTGCTGACTGTTGGGTAATCGAAGGCTTTGCAGCAAAGTCCAAATGATGGTCATCAGAGAGTGTTGCTCGGTAATTCGGTATTCAGTTTTGATCATTTTCATTTTGTTTCGAACAAATAATATGTAAATCCAAAAATAAGTATGTAACTGCAAAGCTATACATTCCTCAATCACGAATATTTTTCTACACTCAATAGAAATTCTAAAATAATTGTTTTCAGAACCTCGAGCTTCGAGGAATATATCTGATTAGATTTTTATAATTTCATATTCAATTTTTATAGATAGATTCCATGCGTCAAAGAAATTGTACAGTTAAAATTTATTGACAATATTGTTATCCAACCCCACGATTATTTAAAAAAAAAATTTGAAATCGTCCGATCAAGATCGATCTTTTGACCTGCCCCTGTCATATAACTTAGGTAAATTTATTAGAAATTATACACGGTAAAATACAGTGGCGTATAGCCAGAAATGTGTGAAGGGGGTTATTAAAAAATAAATATTCATATACACGTTCATATACATATATAAAGTCAAAAAGGGGGTGGGGTTTGAACCCTTAAAATCCCCCTGGCCACGCCACTGGTAAAATACAAGTATAAAAAAATATATTAATATTGTAAATATTATTTTCCAAAAAATAAAATAAACTTTGAATAAATAAATTCACGTGTTATTTTGCCTTTTGGTATATTATAATATTTTGTTTTGATATTCAGTCACCTTGAATAACATTCAAACACCGTTCGTATAATAATATGTAGGTACCTATTATTGTGAATTGTGATGTACCTATAACAGTCGATCACTATAATTATATATTATAATTTATAAATAGGTACGAATATTGTCTGTTTCGTAATGGACTTTGCACAAAAATTGTAAATAAAAAAACATTTATAATAGAAAAAAATCTAAAAAACAAAAAAATCGATTGTATAATAGTGGTAAACTTTAACATAATCTTATCGTATTTGTTGCAGGTATATAACTAGACGAAAACATTCATATTGAACGCGGAAATTTATAGCCAAGTGTAATAGGTTAGGTAATGAACTAATATTTTTATTTTTTTTTTAAATATAAACTAAACATAATATTTTTAATTACGAAAGTCTATAGCAGGGGTCGGCAACCTTTTCGGTGTCAAGGGCCAAAAAATAAAAATACATATTTTCACGGGCCACAATTTAAATACATTTTATTTTGTTTAAACAAAAGTTTATAATTATAAAAAATTTAGTTTATTTAAGTTCACCACTATTTAGTCTTTTGTATATTAATTTAATATGATAAAAATATATATATATTGACAAAGTTTTAATAATACCACATTATGTAATAATAATAATAATTATAATAATAATAAAGTATAAATTGAAAGTTAATGAGATTTTTGTATTTGAATAGCATCAACCAGTTCATTGATTTTAGGTTTGCATATAGATGTAGAAATTCTCAATATTGCATTCAAGTCACTATCAGTTGATCTCGAAGCATATTTGTTTTTTGATATTTAATTAAAGAAAAAGTTTGTTCGCAAATATATGTACTTCCAAACACATTTTTAGCAAAATATTATATTTTGCTAAATTTTGTTTCACAGAGACGTGAATAAAACTGAACTAATTAAAATTGAAATAATAATTGAACAATAATTAATAAGTAATTGAATTTAAATATTGAACTATTGTGACTATCATGAAAAGCAGTTTTAAGTCTTTCGTCACTTTCGTCACTTTGTAACTCAATAATTTCCATTTGTAAACAGCCATCAACGTCATCAATATCAACTACAAACGGGGTTTGAAAAAACTTAATTTTGAAGTCTATTGAATAAAAGTCAGAAAATCTAGTTGAAAATTACAATATTTGTATAAATACTATCTACTTTTGTTCGATAATTGGAAAACAAGATAACCTTAGGAATGCCAGTTTTATCTACAAATATAATGCTGTATTATATATTTTTATACTAAATATAAATTTTCATTGCGGGCCGCATAAAATCGCTAAGCGGGCCGCATGCGGCCCGTGGGCCGCGGGTTGCCGACCCCTGGTCTATAGGCATTGAAAGTGCGAAGAATTAAAAATCTTCATTTTTCTTGCGAATGGTTAATTATTAATTACACTTTTTATGATTTGATTTTTAGACGTTTGATTAGTTCAGTTTCAATAAGTTTACGTGTCAACACTGGCATATAATCTTTGGGTGTTAAACCGGTATATGCACGTACGCATAATGCGATATATAACATTTATTCAGTTTTTAAAATATATCATCGAATGAAATCATACACTGTGATATTCATTTTTTATTGTATTATGATATAAAAATAATAACCTGTTTTATCGACTTATAATATTATATACTCGTACGTATAATACTGAACCAATTTTTTTACGAAAAGGAATAAAATAATAAATTATAAACAAGACCTGCAGTTGACAAAAAAAAAAAAAAAAAACGAACTTATATTATAATCGGAAAATAAAATAAGTAAACTTAAGGTTATGACCCTTTTATATACACGTGTAATTATATAGACACGTGGATTTTTTATATTAATATTTCGATAAAATAAAAAAACTTAACTGCAATAACTAGACATATCTTACGTTAAAATCGAAATAAAATTAATTTTTCTTCGAAATCAATAATAATTGACGTCAATCTATAACAAAATACGAGTATAATTATTATGCATTTTATGTATTTCCATATACATATATATATAAAAGAAAAGCTGATATACGAGTACATCTGTGGAAGGGATACAGGTGCACTGCATGATAGTGTTGAATTTTAATTAAAATTTGAATGCAATGATAAATCATTATACGTTCGAAAAACGATTCTGAGCCAATGTCAGATTTATACTTTATAGGTAGGTACCTAACTCATTTAAGGGTTTCATGGACATTTATACATATTGAACGTATAAAGACCGTATGAATGTAAAAATTTTAATCAATACATATTATATATTATCCGATGAACTTCGCTCAAAATCGTTTTCTCGGATGTAATTTAAATCAAAATTCAACACTTTTTAGACCTGTATCCCTTCCACAGCAGTATCAACTCTTCTTTTTATCTTAAATTTTCCTTCTTTTTTTTTGCGCGCGTGTGATATTAATATGTCGGTAGAAACGCTTAAAAATACCAAAAATTATAATAATAATATACGATACTATATAATATTATATAACCGAAATTTTAAGGGTCGTTAAACCCTTAGTACTATAAAAGCTACAGCGTTATTCTTAGTTTTTCAACGAGACTGTTTTACATTACGAGCTGATATTTTTATTTTTTACCGGACTTAAAGAAACATAAATATGGATAATATGTCAAACGATCGACTATATATAATGACTATTATATACCGTTCCTAAGTAAATATTATATACATATAAACAAACGTGACCCAGACATGATGGATCATATCTTCATATACCCTTCGTCGATCTTTTTTTGTACTCTTGTGTGACAATGGTCCCGTTATACTATATTATATATAGATACTCTTTGATATATATATATAATAGAATTTATAGAAACATGACCAGTGAAACGAATAATAAAATAAAATATAATAATAAAAAAAAAAAAGATGGGCGGGTGTAAAGCTACCGTTGTACGTCCCTTTTAGCCTTTACCGTAGACAATTGTCATATCGTCCCTTTCGCTGCTCTCTCGTGCTCTTTATACGAATCCGCTACGTCGACCTGTTTTGAAATAATATTGTACAAGTATTATATATACATTTATAGATATATATATACGAGAGGGAGAAAGGGTGGACAAAGTTTTGAAAATTAACGAGGGTAGTCATGGCAACCGAGTCTCGTCCCCGCCCGACAAAACAGATTTTTCTTCTTCTTCTTTATTATTATTATTTTTTTTTTTTTGCCCCTTTTCCCGGCGGACTTGCGAATCCCACGGTACATCATTAACTTGACAAAATCCTCGCCAACAGCTTTATCCCTCGGCATTCACTCGTAAAAACGAACCGTCGTCAGCGAACGAAGGGAAACGGCATGCGTATAACTGTGTATATATTTATATTTTGTATATATATATATGTTGTATTATAAGAACGATCGTATTGTGTCTGATTTTTATCCGAAGGGGTTTACAGATGACGTTCTCTGTTTTTTTTTCTTCTTTTTTTTTTCGTTTGCGTTCTCGAAAAAGCGGATAAACGTTGCTTTTATACTATTAATATTATCTATATATATATATATTTATTATTTACATAAATACGACTAAGCTACCCTTTACGATACCAAACAGAAAAAATAAAATTGTCGAAAAAACTTATCGTCGATAAATACAATGCGCCCTCGGGACTATTCGTCAATTAATACGCGCACTGTAGGAAGTAAAAATTATTTTTTACCAGAATATAATGTATAAACAATATAATATATTATTATATAACGATTTGAAATCAAAATTTTGTTATCATACGGGGAAAATGATAAAACTAGTAAATATATAACTTAAGTGTAAAACATATAGATAAAGACAAGAAGTATAATAATTATCATACGCGTATTTGTTTACAATTCCCGAATATTAAAATTACATTTTAATTAATAATAAAATTATAAAATATACGAATATTATAATATTCGTATATTTTATAATTAAATTGAAATCAGAAATTAATATGTTATATAGATAAATTATAGATAATATAATAATAAATAGGATTATCGTTTTATACGATCAATATTTTTTTTTATTTATAATAATAAGTATAAAATTAATTTAAAAATTCATGTTCCATATTATACGTTAATCTAATCAAAATTTACTTTACGAAACGTTTAAATTGAAAAAAAAATAGGAAAAGAAAGTGATTAATAAATGTGTGTATACGAAACGGGGAAAAAATCAACAGTCTAATTAAATATAATTAACAGAAATGTTTTATTCAAATATATTATGATTTCGAATCCAAATCGATCGTTCGGAAAACACAAAAATATACAACGCCATATATTAATAAAATACAATATAATAAATTATATTACATAACTCATAATATTATAAATTATAAATATATAATAGTGACTCGTGCACGGTAGAGTGACGAGCCGAGAAATCAACAATTATTTAGAAGCTATATATATACCGCAATAAGCTGGTGTTCTGGTGACGTTATATTATGTGGTTAAGAAACCGAAAGGGCTGGGTATATACACGGTATATGGTTGATAACAATATACGTGCGTGTGGTTCGCAGTTATCTGCGTGTTTATATAGGCCTGTATACCTACGAGTATATTTTCAGAACGTTTTTCAGACCGAAACGAACAAACGGAAATTTAATAGTGTATATAGCGACACGATTAACTTTATGGAATGTCCGTTATTACAATACCTATAATGTGTCGAATATATGACTTATTATATTTTTGATAAATAAAAATCTTTAACTTTTAATTCTTTATATAAAAGTTAAATATCGAAAATGCATCCATTACTTATGTTATGTTATATAATATAAGGCAATTTCCAAATATTTATTGTGTACGATATTAGATATTCTATCGACTAAAACGCATAAATCATACATCATAAAAATTTCAATTCTCATCATATATAGGTACAATGAAAAATGTTTTTCTTCCAAATTAAAAATTGTATAAAAAATGAGAGATTGACGATTATTGGTTATACCAGCAGAAGTGAATAATATATTAATATACGCGTTATACAAACTTCGTATTTATAACTTATTATGTAAAATTATAATAATTATAATTATATTATATTATATAGGTTAAGTTGTAAAATTTTAAATTTGATATAAGTATAATATGTATCGTACGAAAATTCATATAGAATTTTATATACCTAATGTTATCATTTTTATATCGGTTTAAATTTCATATGCATATACGACTCGATTTAAAACTGACAATCGACGTTATTGCGATACAGAATATACACATATAATATTATAAACAACATAATTAATATTATAATATAATAAAATATACGTACAATGTCAGTTTATATTATAATATATATATCGAGAAGATATTTTTATTAATCCTTTATAAGAAGGATTAATATAAGCATAATAAAAAAATAACATATTATAATGCTTTTTTTTTTTAATCTTATAATATGTACCCATACCTATTATATTTATAAGTACACGTCGAATATTATTAATTTTTAAAAACCTTAACTCTCCATATAATATTATAATTCTATTAATTTCACATAATACTTTTCAAGTATAGGTATATAAATATAATAAATTATAATGCGCACTTACAAGGCACAAGATATAATAATTATTACAGAAACATATTGAATATCATTATCATCAGAGTGTGTACTTATATATATATCAATATTAAATTATTATTATTATTATCTATAATATACAATATTATACGTTTATAAGAAATTTTAATAAATCACAATATACAGATAGTCGATAAGAAATTCGATCCTCAGCGAATATATTATACATATGATATAATATTATATTCGTGATAACCGTACTTAAAATAAGGGGAAAATATTATCCCAATAATTGGTTAAATTATAAAAATTTCAGTAGAGAGAATGCTGTCATTTTTAGATCTTTATAATAATATTATACATTTATGCAAAATATAACATATTAAATATAAACCATCATATTAGTAATGTTATCATTATAAAATTCGTCTATATATTGCCCAGCTGTGTAATGGGTATGTTATTTTTTTTATACATTACCTTTGGTTTATGGACGTTATAAAATTTCAAATTACTTATATACCTACATAAGTTCTGTTCAATAGTTAATATAATCGAGTTTTCTCGTTACGACAATTTTTCCAATTTTTATTTAATTTAACTATTTAAGTATTATAATTTCAGAAGACGGAATTGAGGATTGGTTATATATATGTTAACTAAACCTATAATTTAAGTACTTTCAATGTATTTTATAAATTATTATTATATACTTAAATACAAACAAAAAACATAATTTTATAATAAAACATAACGATATAAAAAAAAACCTTCGTGCGTAGTTGGAGGTAACCAGTGTTCAGATCAGATAAGCATATATAATATATTTTTCTATCTAGATCTATATAATGATTAAAATACAAATTTTATTATCTAGATAGAAAACGGATAATTTTTTATGAATCGTAATATTATTTCATATGGAAAAAAAATGAACGTTTAGAAAATTGAAATTGTACCTATATTTAATAACATGTTTGAAAAGTATTTTTGTAGCATTTTTGTCTGAAATCTATAGATGAATTAAATTAGATAAATACAAATTTAACCTTAAAATAGATAACACTTCAGACGAATGCAAATTTATTTGTCTATACATAACATAAAAAAAAAAAAATGAATACAATTTTTTTTTGTAGACACTGCTTCCCGAATTCGTATACGAATATAACCGTGTTATTCGTTTGGATGATGGTTCGTTTTAATTAAATGACGGTATATAATGCGAGTGATGGGTTTATACCTGTATATACCTAAATATTATAGACGAGACGACATCCATTTTCAGGCGATAAAATGCGCTCGCGTTAATTATATAATTTATAATACTATTATATATTATAGAAGGGTAATAGGTATAAATTCGATGTTATCCGTTCATGTAAACACGAAACTTAAACCCGTCCAATTTGACTTTCATCCGGATAAATGCGTGTATATAAGTACGAATACACAAACTGCAGCGGCGAGACTATCGCGCGTCTTAAGGAATGTCCTACGATGTTTGGCCAAAACGCCATCAATCCTTCGGATGTTTATATACGTCATAAGTCATCACCGTCATTACGAAACGGTCTTGTTACACTATGTAAACAGTACAAAATCTCGTATAAAATATAATACATTATACATTATATACGACGGTTATAGTAGCGGGATTAAGTTGTGTCATTAGTCAACTCATCGTCATCCTTATAGTATACCTTAGTATAATAAATTATATACAGTGTGTATGATATGCGAGTATCAACCGTTGTTCCGTATAGAAAAACTGAAGAAACGGTCGAAAATTTATCAAGCTGATATATAAATCTCCTCCCCGTATATAATACCAATATGATGGTATATACCTATTATGCGGTATGTGTATATACGCGAGCAATATGGCTGACGTTAAATAAATATTTGACTTTATAAACCCGCGTATATTATATACTTATATATAAATAATAATAATAATAATAATAATAATAATAATAATTATTATTATTATTATTATTATTATTATTATTATTATCGTTCTGATGGAAGAGCACACAACGATAAAACGAGCACGCAATTAATTTCACTCCAGTCGTGTAAATCGCAGTTTTTCCGCTTACGCCCGAGACGCGAATTATTATTATATATATAATATATTATTATTATACTCGCTCCATACACGTGCACATCATATCAAATATAATAAATTATATATCGTTATAATAATACAGGTCATAAACGTAACGGTAAGTGAAATCATCTTATTATAACGCTGCACATCATCATATATCGCGTTGTTACCAATACTATAGTATACAAATAATGATATCGCTGTGTGTATAATATTATAATAATAATTTTATAAAGCCGCAAAATCACGACGACGTAAACTAAAAATTTATAATTATTTCCATTACTGACTGTATGATTGAAACACTTAAAAGTTTACATATAATTAGATACACCCGCGCACTCTTCTGATGCATGCAGAAACACTCTCCACTAGCTCGTTGCTATAAAATAGATAAAATGCGGCTGCAGCGTTATAAATAATAGAAAAAAAAAAGAGGCGATACGGTCGGGGAAGGGATAAAAGAAAATTGACACTTGCAATTTTTCTAATTTTTTGGCAACGCGTGTTAATAGTAATATGTTATGTACAATTTTCACACTTTTAAACTCGAAATTGACAATTTTATCAAACATTATATAGAGCTATAAAAAACGAGAATTTTAGGATATATTCCTATAGTGTTATGTTTTTTTTCAAATTATTAACGTAACAGTTCCAAAATTTTATCACGTGAACATCTAATAAGAATAAGAATAACACCCAAGTCTCCGAGTTCAATAACGCGCCCGCGAGTTATCGAAAAATATTGAAATCGATTTTGTCCAAATTTCAGTTTTTGCGAATAATGCCGTATTTATGCCATTATTTCTTGGTAGTTTTTCCTATCGCCTTATTTTATCCTATAAATTTATTATTCTATAATTTTGAAAAATTCGAAAAATAACTTACCTATAATACGTACTAATAAATAAAGTACCTACTACGTCCACTTCATACCGAAAAAATTTGCTGTTCTTGAAGATCGGAGCAATATTTTTGGTAGAAAAAATGTCTACAGAATGCAGACATAAGAAGATATACGCAATATCAATGTAAATACTAAATACAATACATTCTTCGCTTAGCTCAGGATCTAAAATTAACGTCTAACTTATAGTGATAACGATAAAGTCAAAACGTATTGACCTTGTATAATATTTTAATTCGTGGAAATCTATTTATTTTTTTTGTTTTGCAACAAATATACACTGCACACATAAAATGTGATATAATTATAATAATAATAAATAATAATAATAATAATAATAATAATAATAATAATAATAATAATAATAATAATAATAATAATAATAATAATAAAATATTACTTGGTCGACCACAGGGAAACATTACAAACTCACGACATGGCGGAACGCGACAGTTTTCTCTATACATGCGACAAGATAGGTAAATATGTTTATTATTTTTTTTTTTTTATTTTATAAAGGCGGTCGCATAAATTTCTTATTTTATATACGCGTTATTTATAATATTGTTTAATATTATTTCGCTGTTTTTGTTAAATGTTTTGTATTTTTTGACAATTTAATTCATTCATTCGCAACATTTGTAGAAACTAAACAAAATTTTAAACAAAATATACAGTAATATAATATTATTTATATACATACGATCTCATCTTACACTATATTTTTAAAGACTTACTATAAAGTATAAATACCAAACATTTGAATTTTAAACTACAAAAATATTTATAATTTCAAACATTATAAATTATAATTATTATAATATTATTATAATTATATTAATTATATTATTATAATCGATTCGTTTTTAGATTTTGAACGAAGTGAATGTGAAAAACACAATGTGTGTCATTTTTTTTTATGTTTTTACGTATAAAGACACGTTTTTGACCAGAAATAATGGTCCGATCTTCACGAGTATCATATGTTTCCAGTTGGAGAGTGGATGTATAGTTGGTATATTATTGGAATTTCTCAAAATTGACCCTATGCTAGGGTGACCATACGTCCCGTTTAAAACGGGATTGTCCCTTTTTTGATCATCACGTCCCGTCGTCCCGACAAACTTCGAATGGGACGCTTTTTATCCCATTTTAGAAGATTGTCCCGTTTTAATCCCGTTATTTCAATATTATTTATTATAATATAATATATTAATGTTTGTAAATAAATAAGTATCTATATATGAAAAAAATATAAAACGTAAATGAAATGGAACATTGTGTTGTTTGATCAGTTTGATGAATAATTAAAATAAAATAATTGTTTATGATATGACAGAGGTTTGGACTTTTACTTTCGAGATTTGTATGAAAGTATATTGATGAGGTTTTTTTGGGGGGGAGGAGGGAACAATAACTGTCCCGTTTTTTTATTTTCTTAATATGGTCACCCACACTATGCGATAGAATAAACGACCAAAAATTGAAGAATAAACGGCATTTTTCACGATAACTCAGCAATTTTGAACATAAAGACTTCGACATTTGTTTAGTATTTATTGTTTAGGTATTTTGTATTTATATAGATACTATACATATATGTGCAGATCAAATTTTAGAACTGTTACGTTAATTTTTCTACAAAATATAGAGCTTGGAATATTTCCTAAAATTCTCGTTTTTATCTACATAATATTTGATAAAATTGGCAATTTTGGGAAAATTTTACTGATGTATAATCACATATTAATTAAAATAATACAAAAATATTAAAAATATTCCAGTGTCAATTTTTTTTTTATAGCTATTAAAAGTTGTTATTTTTAGTGTAATCGAAAATGTAAGAACCCTATACTATAAGTATTCTTATTATTATTTCTCAATACTTTTACAATTATGATGTAATAAAAAAAACAACAAACTGAAAATAATTGTCAAATAATATTATCTTATCTTCCATTATAATGTTATTAGTCCTATTAATTATATATAAAGTATTAAGTATTGGTGGAAGGACGACTATTTATCATTTATTCAATTATTCTTATTCTAAAAATAGGTTGAATGTTAGATTTTTTTTAACAGTACTGCGAGTTATCACGAGTTAATAAAAAAGACAAAAAAATTAAAAAAATTTTATTAAAGCATACTTACATATTGGGTAACGTAGTTATGAAATATCAAAAAAATTTCAAGTATTAATTTTTTATGGGTGTTTAAAGTTAAAATTTTATTTAAGTCGATATTTAAAGTACTTATATAGATTCTTCTTGCTATATATTTCAATATTTTACAATAATGTTATATAAAATTGACGAAAAATTTTAAACACTTTATTGAAGCTCAAATACATATATGTATTACTATTATTACTTAACTATCACTTCCGAATAATTGTAAATATTATGTTTACGATTTTTTTTTTTTTTTTGTAGCTGTTTAAACTTTAAAGGATAAAAAGAAGAGATTGATACTGTAGAAGGAATACAGATCTAAACAGTATAGTGTTGAATTTTAATTAAAATTTGATTGCAACGATAAATTATTAAATTCGAAAAATAATTCTTAGAGCGAAGTACTGTCAGATTTGGATATTTAGGTAACTCATTTAATGGTTTTACGTGAACGTAGTACTGTACCTATGTATGTAAAAATTGTAATCAATACCATATAAGAACTTTGTATAAAATCGTATTTCGGACCGTCATGGTTTATCATTGCATTCAATTTTCAATCAAAATTCAACACTTTCTTTTTTAGACTTGTATCCCATCCACAGCTCTTTTTTAAAAAATAACAACTACCTATATACACTGCACAGATAAAATGTTTATAGTGTATAATTTATATGTTTGAGTTGAGTAAACGGTACGAAGACCAAAAATTAAAAACTCTTTCGTATAAATATAGGTTACATATAGGTTACCATATCGTTTTATACCTGGGTATACGACATGACGTGCGATTTGTCAAACACCAGGTAACATAGATTCTATATATGTATCTATGCGCGTTGCAAAGTTTCGCATTATACCGCGTTTCGTTATCCAAGTACAGAAATAGTATATATAATTTTATAATTTATAATATCCCATTTATAATAAATTTATATTATTACGCGTATATATTATACATTTTTTCTTCTTTTATACAAGCAATAGTATTATTATATTTATAATGAATTCGTATATTGCGATTTAAAGCGGCGATTAGTATACAACACACGCGACGATGATTATCGCATATACGCGAGATTAAAAGATTTAGGCGTAGGTATATATGCGGTATATACTCGGTATATACCTATACCTAGGTATAAATTGTAATTTAAAAAAAAAAAAAGTTTTTTATACCGCACCTCCACAATGAAAATTTGCCGTATGTACCTAGGTATACAACAATACATAATATTTGTAGCTTTATACAATACCGTATACATAATAATATATTATATGCGTGTCTGTCGTCCAATCGGGTGACGGCCATCACAGTTTCCACGCGGCGCCCTTGCTCGATATTATCGCGCGTATAATAAATACGATTACGATAACACACGCATATTATATAATATTATAATAATAATAAATAATAATATTATGTTCTCACGACCGTCGTTAAACCGCGTTCATGGTATATACCACCATTGCTCCGTGATGTATAAGTATAAGTATAATAGTATATCGTCCGGACGAATATATGGGTACATCATTTTGAATAATAATAAAAATAAAAAAGAGAAAAAAAAACGCGTATAATATAAGTTTTATTTTCACGACTCGACCGTATCATAATAGTATATACCTGTACACTTTTAATATCGTATTATACGGGTACATAATAAACGGGGTGAAATAAAACGCGTACTTTTATATAATATATAACCGCGGTAGATCGTATGCCGCGCGTTTGTAATCTCTGATAACCATAGAAGATCATAATATTATATAGAACGTTTCAGCGACGATAACGCGGTATATAAAGACGATCGGTATATATATATATTATATTATAATATCGTTCCAAGGATAATATATATTTATATGTTATTATATTTCAAAAGGGCGCGTTTCGCCATAAGAATCGTCGTCGGGAAACGATGTTATACCTTATACTTATAATATTATTGTGTATATAAAAAACGCCTATATATATTATATTATTTATATTTTATATTCGTATATTATTATAATATTATAATACGTCGTATAACAATAGTGGAAAACAATGGCGACACGCGGGCACGGGGGCCTCCTACCCGTCGCATACACACACACACACACACACGACAATATAACGAATATTATAATATACGCGTGCCAGTGTGTGTGTGTGTGTAATATATAAACAACGTATTGTGCGCGTATATAATAATATAATCGTGTATACGGATATCATCTGAGCTCGGCCATTCGTTGTCGTCGTCACAAACGCGGTATACTATTATTATTATTATTATTATACCTATATATACCGCGGTATCTTCTTTTTATTTTTCCGTCTTTTTCTGCGGTCGTATAATAATAATAATGATAATAATGATAACGTGTACGCCTCTATATATGTGTATATGTATATATTATAATAATATTATTATATTATATGTTTCTCTCCTTCGAACCGTACATATATTTAATATATTATATATCGTCCGCGTGCGTGTTTAGAGGAATTTCCCATTGTTGAAGGTGTACTCGTGTATAATATTATAAAAAAAAAAATAAATAAATAAAAAATAAAAAATAAAAAAAATCTATACGTGTATAGCTAACCTACCGCCGACGAGTAAAGTTGCGGGATGTCGTGAACGCCACCGACCGTCGTCGGTCGGTCGGTCGGTCCTCCATCGGGGGGCATTTGCATAGAATGCGCGCAAGAGGATAAAAAAAAAAAAAAAAAAAAAAAAAAACGTGAGTCCTCGAGTATAACCAGAGACGGCCACCATCACCGGCGGCGGAGGCTTGTATAATAAATATTTTATATTACGTATACGCGTATATAATAAAATCACGTGTACGATATTACCAAATGAAATTTTTCTTCGGGTCTTCGCCAACTCGTATTATATTTTTATTCGCGTTATTATCATTTCGTACATTATTATAACGTTTATATTTTATACGGATTTTTATTTTTAAATTTATTCGTTTATTGTAATACACGATTTAGGTATAATATCCTTTTGACGCCGGAAATCCCTTAGTTGTATGTAGGTATGGAAGGAAATAGGGGGGACTCGAGAAGCCCCCTCGAATATCCGTATTGTAAACCATGGTATAAGCTGTGGTAAGTATTTGCCCCCAAAAAAAGATTTTAGCGGATTTCCTCCTATATGGTATACAGGTAGGCAGGCGCGGATCCAAAGGGGAGCTATGGGGATTTAAACCCCCTTTTTGTTGTGTAAGCACGTAATAAATACTTTATAGCCATATACAGGTCTTGATATCCGTACATTTAAAATGTAAATATACAATTATCGCTAATATTACCATCAAATGTCATCGATCAAATCATCAAAAACCTTAAATTCGATATACCTACAACAGTAATACAATAGATATTATATTAGTTATAACAACAAACTTTTGATTTGAATTAAAAATCAAAAAAAAAAAATTAAAAAAATCATTGTTTTTTATATAGTTTTCCATATTGACAAATCGTAATTTTATATTATTATTGAATTATTACGTAGGTATAAAGAATACGGAAGAAAAGAAAAAAAAAATTTTGCATTTGAAAAAGGTTTTATTTTATAATAATATTTTTTCTTTCCGCAGTAGATGAAAAAATTAACCCTTCCCGTTTCGTATTTCTATTAGATCCCCGCGTCTATATATCGTGATGCGTTTTTTAGACGTGGTAAAAAGAAAAAAGAAAATAAAAGAAAACTCTCATTTGTTTTTTAATTATTAAAATGTCACCACAATTATTTTTTTATTTATTATATATATAATATATATGATATATCAAAGAAAAATGTACACGTTTTATACAACTAAATAAGGACAATATCGGTTTATATAAGTCATACACACTTATATAGATATTATTTATAATATTTATATGTACTACTATATAGGCGACAATCGCGTTTTTCCTAAAGACTAATAGTAAGTTTTTTTTTTTTTTTTTTTTATTTCGATTTATTTTCAGACCGTATTATAATATATATATTTATACATATATACTATCAACAATATAAATATTTAATTAAAAAAAAAAAAAATAAAAAAAAATAAAAACAACAACTTAAAAATTACATTATAATATATGATTTGAAAATATTGCACGTATACAAACTGGCTCGTCTTTTTCTTTTCTCTTTCTTCTTTTTATCTCTACATAATTATAACATTAATTTATTATGTATATTTACATATATATATATTAACATTACATAATAGGTACGACGCGTTTGTAAATAATATTTCATTTTAATCGTTATCAACATCGTCCCCCTCGTGATAACACGCGTATATCTCTCTGGCTCTCTTTAATAATCTCTATATTATATATGTAAATATACGAACGAAGGACAACATATATACCTATTATATAAAGAGAACGGATGCAGAAAAATAATTTTTAGGATTTTCTATTGAAAATTACGAGCCGCATTCCATCGGCGAAGACGTGCTCAAATAGCTTCTGGGACTCATCTGCATGGCGTGATGCTGTTGTTGTTGCTGTTGCTGTTGTTGTTGTTGTTGGTGGAACATAACCGCTTCGATGCCGGTAGAACCTGTAGAACTTTCCGAACAGCTTTTGTCCGGCTTTATGGACGGCGGCGCCAACGAACCCAAGCCCCCGTCTTGTTTGGTGGACGTCCTCCTGTACTTCGCGCGGGCGTTTTGAAACCATACCTGCAACGAAACGCAATAATACGATTCAGTGTTTTGTAATATTTGTACAATACGTCGTAACAATTGGAAGATAATTATCTAATTACAATAACTTCTCGTATGTATATTATACATTTTTACATTCAACGCGAGTCGTCACGCGATCGCGTGTGTTTAACGATAATACTAATAACTGCAAACGGAATGATTTTACGTCGCTCGTAAAAACATTTAATTAAAAAAAAAAAATATATATATATATAAACAATATTTTTTATGTATGCGTACCCACATCCCTTAAACGGTTCGTTTCATAAACTGCAAGCCTCGAATATTGAATCAAACAACGAATTTAATCGTGCTCGCGATAACTATCAATGTTGAAAGGCGATTTTATCACGATAAATAAAATCATATATGATTTTTTTTTTTTTTTTTTTTATATTAGTCTTCATGCAGTTTTAGATTTCCTAAGTGATAATTTATTTTTCTTATCTCTATACACAAACCTGTAATAAGGACCGCATTGCAAAAGATATCAAGTGAAATGTATATAGCTATAGACAATGCTGATAATTTTTAAATTATATCGCAGATTTTAATATACTCCTCGAAACCATTATTTATTTGATAATCACAAAAGCTGTAAAGGAAGATCATTTCGGATTTTTTATCTACATATATTTGAAAAACGTATTACAAATTTGGAAAATGGTATATGGAACATGGAAGGCCGAGACTGAACTGAAGACGCGGATAGTAAGATGTGGTAGGATAAATAACGTCAGAAATGGACTGGAAGAAAACCTGGGCAAAAAAAACGACGAAGAACGAAGACGAATGTTTTATTTAATTAACGAATAGTATACGCATTCACGTTGCACTGTATACGGGATTTTACTCTGAAAAGGGTATACCCTTTAGGACCACGAACGAACGATCGACTTGTCGGTGATAAACCTCGTAGGAAATGACGGTTTCCTACAGTTTTCATCTATATACTTAGGAAAATATAAACAAACCGCGGTAATATTGGGTATATTATTATAATAAATGTATGTAATTATAAACATCACGCGGTCGTTTGTCATAAGGGAATTGAAAAGTGCACGCCAGCGGTGGACGATAAATCATCGGTCGGTTTTCAGTCGGAACAACGACAATTTGTTTTCGTAGCTCAAATATTACATAATAGACGTATATATAAAGTGTATACGCCGAGGAAACAAAATAGGTTAGGTAAGGACATCTCATCCGAGTCCCCTTAATATTTCACATTTTTAAAATAAACGCAAACGCGCGACAACACCGAGCAGCCTTTGTCGCGGTCGTTTCCAGCGCGACAGCGACGGTTTTGTAGATTAATCGACGTTCATCGCGGTCGGTTACGCGGCGGTCCCATCAATCTTGTTGCGGGTGCTTGGATCGAAGCCAGGCGTTCTTTTTTTTTTTTTCTCCGTGATGGGAGGAACAACTCGTATGTTATGTGGAAGGAACGGACGAGAGAGGCGGAAAGAAGCGAAGAATAATGGAAGGACGCGCGTGTAAAATAAGATGATATGGTCTCGCTCGGTCATAAGATATAAAGAGAGAGATTCGATCGAGGAAAGGCGAAGAAAACGGACGAAATACGCGAGAAAACTTAATAATGATAATAATAATGATAATAATAATAATGATAATAATATTATCGTTGTGTCGCGTATATTATTTTTAAAACGGCAGGTCGTCTGCTCGGTCGCGATGATGCGAAAAGAAACGCGTGGGATGTTTCGTATATACTCGTATAAAAACGCGGTGAACAAAAAAAAAAAAAAAAAAAAAAAAATTTTGACGGTTTGAAAAATTTCAGACGCGTCCGGCTGCAAACTATGCCGCCGCGCGTTTATTTTATTTGCGTCGTAATATACGAAAATAAAATACATTACAGGTCATACAACATAATAATAATAATAATGTATAGGTATATATCGTATCTTATTTTCGTATACTTTATACCACGGTATAAGACCTTCGGCGGCGGTCGCGTTTATAATATTTTCTACGTTATACCATATATTTTTTATATATACCACGGTCACCGTCGAATATTTTCACGTTATTATTCGTAAAATATTTTACGGGCAGACCAACGTTATTATAATATTATTTACACGTATAAGGATTGATGGAAATAAATAAAATATAATCGTATATTGTGTAGAGAGAGAGAGATAAAAACCGTCACGGCCGTCGATCGCGTACGCGCTAATTAACGGAGCTTTAATGCGGCGGCGGCTGCCACGCCGAGCGTATACACAGTGACGCGGAACACGCGGTCGAGACGCGCGACCCTTCGCCCGCGTGTCTCCCGCGAGATAATAATAATAATAATAATAATAATAATAATAATAATAATAATAATAATAATGCGTATAAATATTTTTCGTCGGCCGTTTTTAACGCGGGACACGCCTAATTGCCAGGGGCCAAATATCCATCTCTCGCGGTCCCTTTCGAGACGCTGCGAGGACGTATACGTTGCGCGCAGACCACCGGGCGACAGAAATAGCGCCTCTGGTCCCGGGGAAAACGAGACCTTTTAATAACGTTATATTATTATTATTATTATTAATTTCGTTCACGCGCGTTGTACAACGATGAAAATATTATCGAGATACGTTATAATATCGTGATAACGTTTTTAAAATATTATCATAGGCGCAAATAGCTAAAAAGAAGTGGGGGGGGGGGACTTAAACCCTCATAATAAATTGGCCAAATTGTCAACATAAAAATACAAATTATATCTTAGAAAATGTTATTTTTGTCAATTATAACTAACCAAAGTCTTTGGTTTTGAAAGAAATATCCAATCATGTCTAATTTATTATTTAAAATATAGTAATATATAACCATACAGGAATATCAAAGTAAAATATTATAATATCATATAAAATATTTTTTGATTAATGATTTTGATGAAATTACTTAATTTTGTCTTTTTCCACATTTTTTTTTTTTTTTAATGAAATTTAAAAAGACAATATAATTTGGAGGACTTGGATGTATTTTGGGGAGTCTAAGTCCACTCCTATTTGCGCTTATTCACAATTATTATCCACAATTGAGCAAAGAATAACACAATTAGGTAAAGTTTTTCGGTTTTTTTTCTATTCCTCCTCATTTTGCCCCAAATTAATATTTTTGTATAAATAATAACGTATAAAATTGTAAACGATTCTCGGGCACTATAAAGTACAATATAATAAATAATGTTTTCGGATTACACACTTGTAAGTCATAAATTACAATACGTGTAATTACACTTCTATAGCGTTTTTCCGTTAAAAAGGCAGACGTCCAGACGCGAATATATATAATTTGCCCGTGCTATTTATTATTGCACGAGAACCGTGTGGTCCGTGTCGTTTCAACCACATTATTTATAATAATATTTTATTAATTATTATTTATTATTATTACTATTATTATTATTATTATTATTTTTATTTATTATTATTATTATAAATCGTCGCGCGACAATTTGTTCGTTGGGTATAAAATTCTCACGGCGAGCAAAATATAGACCGTCGTTGCTCGTTTGTTATACGTGCCGCTACCGTCTTACGCTAATTGTTGTTACACCGAGCTCTGTGTTTTCTCGATATAACATTGTACGCAGGACAGAAATTATATAAAATACCGACCAAACTGTAATTATCATTACTATTATACAACAATGTGATAATTGTTTTTAATTATTTGTACTCGGAACTTGTAAATAACGCGGCGACCACATTGCATTTTAATATTATTATAATATATTATTATTATTATATTATATCGGCATACGTCGAACCGGAACGAACGAAAAGAAAATATATTATTTTTTATTATTATTATTATCATTATTATTATTATTATTATTATTATTATTATTATTTTCTGACCGTGTGATCGAAATTATGATTTGGATTCGACAATAAACGCGCAACCGGTTTTTGATCGATGGCACTCGGTAAAGAGATGATGACGTATAAAAAAAAAAAAAAAAAAAAAAACGTTTTATTGTTTTCCGGTCTACGGTAGTGGCGAATTGTTAGGGGAGGGATACGCTCTACAATATTTTATTTCGTCCGCACATTTTTCCGGGATTATAACGGCGGAAAACGTTTAATAAAACGCGGTTTTAACCGTTTTCTTTCGCCCGCTTACCTGAACCGCTGTTATAGTGGATGCAGAATACTTATTAATAGAATATATCTAAATTATGGGCTATATATACAAGATACAACATAGTTTATAGTGATATCGTTGGCCAATTGTAAAAACGCAGCCAGACCGAGCAGTGTTGGAGTACAAGAAGGGGAATAATATCGTCGAAGGAAGAGAACAAAAAAATCATCCTACACAATATAATATACGTTCTTCTCCTGGAATGGTTACTGCGCGGCCATTACCGTTGGCGCGGCGGTGTAAAACTCGGGCCCCGCAGGTAATTGTGACAAATTACAAGAGTATGCGAAATCGGTTAGCCATCAAAAGCGCCGACGACAGCACGGCAAACATGCCGCCGTCCATCGTATACGAATGCGAAAGGAATAATAAAAAAAAAAAAAAATAAGAACGGCAAAGCGGCGTGTGTGTCTGCGCGCATGGAAGGGACGAGCGCGCAAAGACGTTATAAAAATTATCGGAAAAAAAAAAATAAAAACAATTCCAATCCGAGAAAAATATAGAATACGAAAAAAAAATATAATATATAATAATAAATAAATACAAGTTAAAGGCGGATATACGCAAACAGAATGTTAAACGGCCATCAAACGGGTTTGCACTATTAATATGTCGTCTTTTTCTCTTCTCTCTGCTCTCTTTCTCTCTCTCTCTCTCTCTCTCTGGCTTTCTGTATTTCGCACACGCGGTTTTTACTGCTCTCCGCAACAGCGTACCTACGCGTCGTCCTGATATTATACGCGCGCGCGGTATATTATATATATCGAGGAGCATGAGGGGACCGCGGTCCCCGTTGAATTGTTCATTGTTTTCAAAGAACATTGATAAATGGATATTTTGTATCTTCTTTCATTTTTTTTTTTTTTTTATATCTTTCTTCGTATACAATATATTATATACGCGTGCATATATATATTATATTTTTATTTTATATACGTTTGTGTAATATATATTTATGCGCGTGTGTGTATACCGTGTATACACCTCTTCCGCGCGCGTATAGTCTGCGTGTCCGTCGTCCGACCATGGTCGCCGATCGTCGCGTCCTATACTCCCGCCGTATACTATGACCGCGGTTGAATGGTGACCGCCCGAAGACGAGATGAGTTTTTGTATATGGCGCGACGACGGCGAAAGAAATTGCGGCGAAGCACCTGCCATTTTTCACACAGCACGTAGGTATATTTATTATATTATTATTATATATTGTATCGGCTAACCAGTTACGCGTGTATCGAATTATTATTATATATATATAATACCTATAATATGCGCGCGTATAGAAAGTTATTTTATTTCGTATTTTTCTCTACATAATATATAATATATTATACGTCCTACCGCCGCCATTATACGGCGCAGGAATATAATATATTTTATCCGTGTGTACAACGAAAAGGAAAAATCCAAGAGCGCTTTGTCGGCCGGCAATAAAAAAATATATATTATATTATATACGGGTACACGTCGTATAAAATATACCGTTGTACTTATATTATATATATATTATCTTTGGCCAAACTGCGCATGATAGTTATATAACGTTCAAATTCAACCGTCGGACACGCGATGTACGCATGTATAATATAATAGCGTATTATATGTATGGACGTAAACCGAACATAAAATAATATTATATACCTAGGTATTCTCGAATAACGCAGAGTTTTATAACTCCTTTGGCGGTTATCACGTCTGACGCGCGATAAGTATTATATCTAGGTATATATAATATAATATCGTTCGTTTACGATGTTTAATTTTTCGATTATGCAACATTTATTATTATATTATATAAAACGAAAAAAACTATACTTGAAACTCGTTCGGATTACACGTTGGTTTTAGTTATCAATATATTGTATATAAAAAAAAATAGTCGCGCGTGACGCGAATAACAATAATAATAATTAAATCACATAATATTATTGGAATTTAATTCTTAACGTACGGATGTCGTATATATTGTTATTATTAATAATGATAACGCATATCTCGATTTGATTTACGAACAGACGAGAAATTAATGTGCGGCAATAATTGTGTTATAGTTATTATGGTGCGGCCAAAAAAGTTTTCGGATCTTTGAAACACCGCCGCGCACCGATGCCAACGCATATGTGTCGGTAAATCTGTCGACGGCGCTAAAAACTCTTAAGCCGCGCGCGCACACCAATTATTATTTCTCTAACGTTTTTCTGGTGTCGCACGCGTTATTTGTCAAAGTTTGTGTAGCGTTACTCCGTGTAATTTATCTACACACGGTCTTTGTACTGTACATACACACGAAAATCTACATAAGCACGCATTGGCACATTATACACGCGCAAAGGTTAGGTCACGTTGAAATATTTGGCCAGAGACCCGAAGTTTTGTTCGATTCCGTGAAAGAAAACATATAATAATAATTATTATCGTACTTATAATAATACTTTCACGTGTTTGCGTAACGTAAATAAAGTGCATTCACACCGTAGCGCGTTTTATAATATATTATATTATACATGTTCCTTATTATATAAAAATATTATTTTAAATAAAAAATAATAAAAACACATTTGTTTTTTTTTTTTAACGGTGTACCTATGAAAATGAAACACAATTTTTGCGATATTATTTAACGTTCGAACGTCGATACCTAGTTTCGTCTCCCGTTATAAAAAAATATTATTGCGCATTGCATCGTACAGTCCATCCATATTGTATTATACGTACGTGTATCATATATATTATTATTATTTATTACTATATAGAGTGATACGAATTTCGTATTACGGAATTATTGAGGAAATAACATTGAACAAATATAATGTAATTCCCGTATAACACAACTATTTACATATTATTATAACAACTGTAAAAAAATACCGAATAAAAAATAAACCGCGTGTTTAATATACATAATATAAAGTATTAAAAAAATATTTCGTTTTCGTATACTATTCGAACGCGTTATACAGAGACGTGTATATAATATTTAATGTTGTATACTTATATATATACTGTTAAACAGTGTTTTAATAATATTATAATATAGTCGTATTATAAAATGAATCTGTCGGAAACAACTAAAACAGGTGAAATAAACATAAAGGTTTATGACGTGTAAACTTGGCGGTCGTATAATAATAATATTATTATATTATATACCTATACAATAAGAAAAGTAAGGAGGACGATGAAATTTTTATATTATTGATTTTCTTATCCTGTCTTTACTGCGGAATGTTTTCATTCAGACAGGATTTCGGGTAGTAAATTTGACATTTATTACGGTGAAAACACACGATAGTATTATATATACCTACTATATATAATACATACTGTATATTATAATCATGCACGTTTATATGCGGTATTTTATTTACGTATACGAATCTTATCGGCATAATAATATTATATGTTTTCGTTTTGTATATATACTCCATATAACCAATATAACCATATAACCGCACGAGGGTACGTTCTGCGCATATTTTATTATACCGTTCGGTTTATAGGTATACTATACGCGTATTCGATATACAGGGTGATTGAAATTTCGTATTACGATATTGAAAAAAATATCACTACTGTATGTATACGTGTAATACTTATGGATTGTTCTAAAACGATTTTTCATCCGTTTAGTCGCATAATATAATAATATTATATATTCAAATTCGTATTATATAAATTACCAACGACGAAACGACCCCACAATATTGCAAAAATTACAAACGGATTTAAACACGCGAATCTCATAAATCGTCTAAATATATACACACATATTTATTATAGTATATAGTAGGTACTACTACTATACACTGTTTATTATACACATATTACAGTGGATGCCGAAAGCGAAAACGACGTCAGAGCATAAATCGTGCGGTAAACAGGGAGGGTATAAGAGAGGGGCCCGAAGCATTACTATTTTATTTCGTGTGTGTGTTTTTTTTATTTATTTTTTTTTTTTATTACTATACTACTATACATACTTTGTTTATATATATATTATTTATTTGATGGTAGTATTATACGCGCGCTGCCCAAGGACGATTTATATGCATTTAGAAGAAATATATATACACACGAATAAATTATAAATCACTTGTGATGTCTTGACGCGCGTTTTTTTATATTCTTCTTTTTCCTAATAAGATTTTTTTTTCTTTATCATTATTATTATCATTATCATTATTTGCGCCTGTCCCCCGTCGAAAATCACGTGTGTCAGTATAGTGATATTTTCGTCTTACAACGGAAACGATCAAATCCCATATAATATATACTATACTCGTGCGATGCCGAGCTATTTCGGAACTATACTGCAGGAGGCGCGTCTATTTGATCATTAGTCATTATAGTTCATTATACTCATTATACGCGTATATATTCACGTGCGAATAGAAATACTCGTATACGAGTATAAATAAAAGTATAAACTCTCCCAGCTTTATATTATAGGATATACCTAAGTATACAAGAGTGTAGATTTTTCACCGGATTCGGATTTTCGGTTCGGAAAACCGTTCTTGTATTATTTCTCAAAATAATAAAATGTTATTTAACCCTATCGGGGTATCGGCGTTTTGGTTTTTTCCCGTGTAATAACGCGTCTGGACGAATAATATTGTTATAATATTATTATAAAATTATATAATTTACCTGCAACACTCGTTTGGGAAGTCCGGTCTTTTGAGAGAGTTGTTTGAGATCCTTAGCGTCGGGATTGTGATTGTGGTGGAAATACGACTTCATGGTACGTAGCTGATGGTGTTTGAACGACGTGCGCATGCGTTTAGTTCGCTGGTGACCAGAACCGGGACCGCCGTTACCACCCGCGCCGGACGACAAGCCACCCGGGCCGAACGCCATTTCCATGTTGTACGAATCGCTCGAGTTCATGTCTGAAGAATAAAACGTAACAAACTTTTATGTTTAGAGTTTAAAATATAAAATTAATATTTAAATTTAAATTTATATAATTTATTAAATTGCGTGATTAATTTTTTAAACGTATACATAAATCCATCCGAATTCAAGTATTGGACGTATATTTAATAATACGATATTACACGATGGCAAAATATTTACGCCGTGGTGATTTATATCGTACAAGAATATAATAATAATAATAATAATATTTATTTTATCAGTCGATCGTTTCGAAACGTCCTTCACGTCCCAATGCGTTTCATTACTTTTGAATTTGTGCGGTTTGGTTCTACCATGACACACATATATATATATATACATATAATATGTGTGTGTGTGTGTGTATTTTGTGTATAGCCGAAATTTTAAATATTCTTGTTTTCTACTACTGCGTGATCACGCCAAAACACATATAATATGTATAACTATTTACAGCATTCCGTGATATCATCGACGTTTCTAAAGACATATTTTACGGTTCACATTCAATATTTTCGTGAATATTTAATAAGATAAAATGGCGTTTAAAAGCAATAAATAATCAAAAGATTCAATAAGATGATAATCCAACAAAATTAAAAAAAGTACCCAAGACTCAAAAATTAATGTATACATATAAAATTATTTTATTATAATATATAAATATTCTGTAAATATATACATAAGTAATTGTATATAATATACAGTAGTATACAGCATATAATATGTATACCTTGATTCTTCAATTATTTGGAGACGCGACCGATAAATAATTTATAACTATTATAATATGACTTTTAAAAAATATTTAGGTATGAAGGACCTAAACTTAGGATTTTTTGCTTTAGGTATCTATGCGAAAACGGTCCCCTCCGGGTCGTCAGTTCAAACTTGAAAAAAAAGATACCTGTATATTTATAACGTTACAATTTTGGCGAATTATAATATAAACTACTGCAGAACGGTCTTAAATATTATAGGTACTATTTCGATATAACATCGTATTGATTATAAAAAAAAAAAAACACACAATCGTTATATCGGTGTATAAAACTTCGCGTATAGAAACACTCTGCAGTTACAGTGGATTGTGAAAAGGACGTAATATTGACGGGTGTGTACATGCGTATACCGACCGTTAGAGAGTATTATACATATAGTTTCACTGTATATATACGTCTGTACTATACAAACAGTTCGTCGCCTCTCCCTATAACGAGACCAATTAAGCTTTTTCAAACAAAAATAGCTATTTCTGTAAATTATAATAATAATAATAATAATAATAATAATAATAATAATAATAATATATGTAAACCATGTAAATATAGGTACGTATTATATTATATATACTGATGACAGACTTATTATTATTATTCGAAAGAAAACCATATACCGTCGAGTTATATTTTTATATACACGAATTATTCTATATAATATAATATTTCCTTTAACACCCCGTTTACGGTATAATGCGCACACAAATATGGACTACGTGCGGTAATGAAGAAAAATTGAATACGAGTATAATATACACACGACATGTAATATTATAATAATACAATCTGTACGGATACGTAGGTATTGGTATATGAGAGGTTGATTAGAAAAATATATAATATTATTTTATTATACCGCTGTTTTTTTATTCCATTAACGTATGTTATACGGCCAGCACGCTGTAATACACTACGTACGTATATAAAATAAAAATATAGGTACATGTGTACATTGTTATCATTATAATATAATATTATATATGATAAGTACTCGAAAGGTTATCAGCGGTTCGTTATAATATAATATTTTATTATATTTATTGTTTTCCGGCATATTTTAATATTATAAATATCTAATGTATAGTTACGTGTTCCGTACAATTTTTTTTTTTTTTTTTTTTTTATAAAATATTATTCTGTCTGGGATGTGGTCCGTTTTAACTAAAAATAATATTAATTATTATAGAAATACGAACGCTGAAGCAACACGTTCCAAGTGTGTGGTGAACGATTAGATATAAACGTTTGGGCAATGACTTCTATATTATAACGACCGAAAACGAATAATCCATTATATAAAAACTACTAGGGGGTCAGATCAGATCAGATCGGCTATCATTACGTGATAAAAAAAAAAATCATCGTCGGCTGCTGGAGTTCATCGTTTTATGGATAACCCCCATATACCGTGGATCTCCCAACGTGCGCGTGCATCCGGGATATCGATATATTTTTAATAGGTAATTAACAATATATTATCAATGAACTCATAATATTGTATTCTTCAAAAGCATCTGCGTACGATATGTAAGTTGTATCGTACACATATACATAATAATATGTACTCGTATATTAAAATACAATTCAATATCGTCGAAAAATAAAAAAAAATAAAAAATATATTTAAAAATAATTTACTTAACCCCCCGTCATCATCTATAAACTCTAAATAAATACACGACATATCGCGTACGACAAATATATATATACGTATATATGTATAATATGTAGTTCAAGTCGTTTTGCACAAATTATACGTCTACATTATAATAGTTGGGTACTCGTCGTCGTACGCGTTTAAACGTCATCGTAAATACGACAAACACGTTTCGCCGGAACGTTTAAAAGACCATAAAAACTGGTTTATATAAAATTGTTTTGACGAGCTAAATTAAATAATTAAATTATCTATGTCACATTTTATGTAAATGACGGCGAACTACTGTAAATTATAATATTATTATACGTTTCCATCGCGGTACGACGTTTTTTTATTTTATTATTCATCATAATTCATAATATAATACATGTACGAATAATAATAATAATAATAATAATAATAATAATAATAATAATAATAATAATAATAATAATAATAATAATAATAAATAATAATAATAATAATAATAATAATAATAATAATAATAATAATAATAATAATAATAATAAATAATAATACCTGTGCATACACAGCATAATATTATAATATAATAAGATTCCGGAATAGATATTTTCTGTGAATTAAACACGCATTATCAAAACTACACAGCGATAATAATATATTATTATTATTATGATTTTTACCAGATTTTTTAGTATAATAATATAAACAGACCGACCGTAAATTTGAATAGAAATCGCAAACACAATGCCGGACTTTGCAACAGTGAATGGATACAATACATAGGTAATATTATATATTATGATAAATTGATAATAAATAAAACTGTACTGGGATCAAATCGTAATATTTTCGTTGTCTGCGTGTTCATCATTATTTTATTCTAAACATCAATAATTATAGCCTTGCCGATATATTTTAAGAAATTGATAATTATTAAATAATGAAAATTTCACAAAAAGAATATCAATTGATAAGAACTACTGTACGCTGCAGCCTCTCGAATAAATAATATATGATAACGCTATTTAAGACATATATTAATGTATAATTATATATACTATAACAATTTATTATAAGCGTATATTATAACTTATAAATTACACAACATTGGACCTAACATATTAACGTTGTTTTTCCATAGTGTCTATTAAGCCAGAGATCCATTAAAAAAATATATTCACGAAAACGTTAATAGTTTTATTGGTTATAAATTTATAATATTAAATAAATACATCTTAATTTGTATAAAATATATTTAATACAAATATACGTTTACTTTTACTATATTTAAAACAAAATATATTGAACTGATCAAAAAATATTCAAAATAATAACGTCGAGTAATCTTATATTCTTATAATAAATAATTAATTAAAATTGTATATCATATACATTTTTTATCGGTAATCAAATCAAATTTTAATGAATAATACATTTTTTTTTTTTTTTTTTTTTTGAAAGGATCGCAATACAAAAAAATAAAAAATGGGAGTCGTGATCCAAAAAAAGTTGAAAACCACTGTACTATACTGCACAGTTTCAAAACTTCGGATAGTTCAAATAATCGCAATGGATAACTGTATAAACCGTAAACTCGTATAATATGAATTAATATATATATATAACAATGAACAATCTAATTAAAATGCATATATATATATAAAATTAGATACTGAACATCCTATATTGAACGTACACACGGGTAAGACCTTTAAAAAATAAGTAAACATACGTTATTTTTGGTATACTATATAGTTTATATATTGAACTTGAGTTCAAGCTGAAATTAGATATAGGTGTATTATAAGGTGTATCTAGCAGGTTAGATTAAATAAAGCATAATATAGTATATCGTCGTTATAATAATATTATAATAGACCAACCGCGGTAACACGGAATAATATTATTATATTACCGCGCGTTTGTATGTATAACGCACACGCGTGCTAATGGATGGTGTTATTAATGGTCAACCGCGATTACCGCGATTAACGATTACCACGCGGAAGAACGGAAGCGCGGGACATAATATAATATATAATTGTGTATATACCTACGTGCACATTATTATAATGTAATTGTAATATTACACGAGGAGTGTCGTGGTTATTACCAATCGAACGTTATACGCATTACCGCAACCGCGCGTGTGTACGGTACGCGTTCATTCATATAATATGAAATCACGTCGTTGCAGTCCGTATATACAGTCGTCGGATCTCACGCGCGCGTTTTAAACGAAAACCGCACGTCGATCGTCCCGGGGTGACCTACGTTAATATCGTAAACGATGCGGTATGCATCCGTCTACGTTTATATCGTAATTTATATTATTTAACGCGTACTGTTATACGTGTTAGTAGTAATAATAATAATAATAATAATAATAATAATATAATATCTTACAACCGTCGTGTATTTGTATAAGGTATAAAACGAAATTGATTTCGACCAATAATAATTTAGCCACGAGACACTGCCCCGGCGTGCACGCGCGCGCGCGCGCATATTACGTTATAATAATACACATACCTAGGTATAAAACAAACGAGTATACCACAACCGCGATAATATGATATCCGTCCCGATGGTATCACGTACGTATTTTTCGGTTGATTAGAGTTTCTATTGCTGCGTGTGTGTGTATACTCGTATATACGTATAATGTATATTATAATAACGTGTATTATATACACACAAAGCTATATCACGCGTATAATATTATAATATTATTATGTGCGTACGCATTTACGCGTATATATACCAATATACCCAACGACGAAAATAACCATCTCTTCACCCGCACAAGCGGCAGCTATTATAGTTTCGCGGTCGGCTAAACACGCGGCGGCGGTGGCGGTTGTGCCGAGTGGTTGTTCCCACGATCCGTGAACCCGACAGCGCGGGGCTACATCCAATCTCACAGACCGGGCAAAAGTGGAATATTATATTATACTATTTATTTATATATTGTATACACGAGCATGTATAATTTGTGTGTTTTAGTGGAGGTGATTTTCGGTCCATACACATATTATAATATACGTAGGTACTTATAACGAGCGCGCGCGCGGACCAAAGAAGCGGCGCGACCGCTGCTGCGCCGCCGTTACCTATTATATTGTAATAGGTGATCGTTGCTCGCCACGAGTTCGCTCGTGCGGTTCGTTTGTTCATTTGTCATTCGCCCGGAACAGATTTTAAATTCAACAAACGGTTAATCGATTACATACACACGAAGACGGGGGACATACAAAAAAAAAAAAAAAAAAAAAAAAAAAAAACACTTCCGTCGTCTCTCGTTTCGGCTCTGGAATCGTCGAAAAACTTCCCTCGATATTTCCCTCGTCGCGGCGCGTCTTGCGTACAATAAACGTACGGACGAAGACATTTTTGAAAATTATCAAATGATACGCGACGAATTATTAAATCCTTTATCCATCGAATGTCGTATGCAGTCCGTACGATATTAATACTTTGTATATTATATTATACGTCGATGTCGATGGTTGCAACAGCGGCGCAGACGACACGTTATTATTGCATGGCAATATACGACCGTGTTTGGATCTATATATTGAATCGTTGCAGCTATATATAGTTGATGCGTCTGTCCACATAAATCATATTCCGATATAAATATATGACAAGTGGCCATGGAACATTGCGCGCGGTACTCGTGTGCTGTAACAGCGGTATATATACGGAAAAAATAACTAAAAAATAAAAAATAAACGCTATAATACGTATATTATATATATATATATCTCATATTATACTGGTATATATCTATTAAAAGTCGTTTCACGCAATGGCGTTTTTGACGGACCAAAGCTCCGTTTACTCTGTATTATGTACTTTTATATATACCTATATTATTTGTATACCAATACCACGTTATTAGCATAAGACCGCAACCGCGAAGGTGCTCCTTGCAGCAAATACTCCGCACTCGTGCCTCGATTTGATCTTTGTTTTAACCGCTACGGTTTATTTATATTATTCTTATAGTTATTTTACTGCGCGCCGTACAGTCCTCGACACTATTATTATTATTATTATTATTATTATTATTGGAATTGTTGGGAAACGGTTCAGCAGCAGTTTTCTCAACAAACCGCAGAACCACGTACCAGAACTACTGAATGTCGATAGGTATCATGGTCGCGGTGTAAGGACATTGACGGCGAGCGACCGAGGGTACAAAATAAATCTTTACCCGTCCAAACCAGACGATTCACCTTCACGCTTCATCGGCGTAACTCGTGGGTGCCACCGGATACCTCGATTATTATTTTTTTTATCTTCCCCCGTTTAACCCGTGTGACGATTATTATAGGTATAATACTTTGTTATATATATAAATATTATGATGAGTAACCTAAACCGTTGTGGTGATTTGAATTAAATAAATACGGTTTTAACGAATTTCATTTTTATAAATTTAAAATATTATACTTATATCGATATACGATATCGACACATTTCGTTTTTAATCTTGTTCGCATCATGTTATAATTTTATAGTATAGATTATGCGCGTTATCAGCTTTTACCCCTATACATAGACTGTAATGCACTGAGTAAATATAAACAATTTAATTAAGCTTTTTTAATAAACGGCATGATAGATTTTACAAAAATATGAATTTTAGCGATTATTATTTAAAAACTGTGTATTTTACACTATTATAATTATTATTAAATCACCCGACATTCCTACCTATTTTTTAAATAGGTACCTATACACATGTTTTTTTTATCGCAAAAATAATCATTGTAAATAAGCATAATATAATATATATATATATATATATTAAAATAATGTGAAAATAAATTATGAAAAACTTTACCCGGGTGTCTACCGATGATAATATAATATATTTATGGACAGGTAAACCATGGTATACACGTATATATGATCCTCTGTCTACGTCGATTAAAACTCGGTGACCCAGGGAGGTCTTTAGTATAAAATATATTATATTATACACGCACGCGAAATGTCGTGATCGATCATTACACGAGAGGCGTTCGTTTGTGTATTTTTTCTTCTTTTTTCCCCCCTCGCTACACGTTATTATTATCCGGTGGCCATCGACCTGTCAGCAGGTCTCTCGATTTATTATTACGTACTAATCCGATGCTGCAGCAGCAGTGGTCTGTGGGAATCTGATCTAACGTATATATTATGTAAGGCTATACTGTTAGTTTATTATTATTATTATTATTATTTGTTTTACATTATTATTTTATTTTATTATTATTAAACCCGATAACTTTGTCGAAATCCGTCAGGACAGGACAGCGTGTTCAAAATAGGGGCCAAGAAACACAAAACCGGACAGACAGCATATAATGTAAACCGGCCTTGGGACGCGTCGCGCGTATATATATATATATAGTGAATATACACATATAATAATATTATATCAGATCATCTTTTCCGAGACCTCGAATAACAATATACTTTAATCTGTAAAAAAGTAAAAAAAAAATAAAAATAAAGGCGAAAAAACTCACAATCCTATGCGTATCCTACATATTATATTATTATATTGCAATCTCCGCAACATATTCGAGAGATCGCAACCGCAAACTCAACAGGCGCCATGCTTTATAGTCTGCAATATAATATATATTATTAATTATTATATATATATATGTTATGGTCTGATTTCCACGCGCGTCATGGACCACTGTTGCTGTTTTCACGACGACCTTCACTTTTGCCAACACCTCGTAGCCCGTGACATTCAATATAGTGTTCGATGTCAATGTGTAACGCGTATAATACGATATATACCTATATACTCTACCAGACATCAATGTTTTTAATAAAAATGTTTATAAAATAGTATAAATACAAACAATGAAGCGGTTATAACCATTATATCATATTATATATACCACGGTAAGTTATTATGATATTTAAGCTGGATTGCATAAACGTTCAATAGCGACTTACGAACGGGTCTGTAAATTATCGGTTATTGGATCTGTAAAGTATACATGCAGGTTCGATTTTGGCTATGCAAATTTTACACATCCATTAAAATCATAAAATGATAATATTTTAATGATATGAAATATGAATAATTATCAATGTTTTTGTTAAAATTAGATTTACTTTATCTAGTAACCCGGATACTCTTTAATATACAATCGTTTTATGTAACAGCTTGTATTGTATTTTACAGAACCAATAAGTTATACAGACTCGGTAACATAGTTAGATTTTTATGCAATCCGCCTTTAATGAGGTTGACAGTTGACTGAATATATAGATAGGTCATAGGTACTTCGTACTTGTAGTCAAACGCTAAAAATATAATAACTTAATAATAAAAAATATTATACAAATATCTGCAGTTTGACGTGTGTATAATACTAAACAAGACGCGTAACACCTTATATTATTATTTATTACTTCGTTAGTCATTTTAAATTGAAGAAAAAAACAAATAACTTGCTTATCGATATAATACGATAGTTCATCAAGTGAACACGCGAATGTATAAAAATTTATATTTTCTCGTTTTTTTTTGGACGAGCCAAGTGTTTACACGCGTATAATTTTTTAATTTATCACAAAAATATACTAACGTATGAAACGGTATAATTAGCACGATAATATAAAAAACGTTATACGCGTATATTTGTATTATTATTATTATTATTATTATTATTATTATTATTAT
>JAIUCT010000018.1:498687-511277 GCA_021307375.1 Tetraneura akinire | reverse complement strand
AATAATAATAATAATAATAATAATAATAATAATAATAATAATAATAATAATAATAATAATAATAATAATATAATAATAATAATAATAATAATAATAATAATAATAATAATAATAATAATAATAATAATAATATAATACGTAACCTTGTGTGTATTTATACCGGCGACCCGGCGTCGTTTTGTTTGTTTATTTGCGTGGTGCCTAAATATATACGTCATATATTATATTATGATTGTTATCCGTGCACGAAAGTGTGAACGATCGAGAACAAAAAATATGAATACCCCGCAGGGAGCTGCAAGAGCGCGTATGTTTTTTTAACGGTTTGCCGATAACATGTTCCGTGCAGCAACACGATCCGAGAGTTCACTTATGTGAAAACCGCAAATAATAACAATAATAATAATAATAATAATCATTTAATATAAAAAACGCTTCGTGTTTATAGACAAATATAATACATATAGGTACTCTCTCGCTACAGTCCATCATCTTTCGAAACAACGAGTCCGCGACGACGACAATAAGAGGTTAAGTTAACATTCCTGTATACGACGTGTTTATCTATACACGTACGTAATTTCAAGGAGAAAAAACAGCAAAAACGCGATTTGTGCGACCAATCCCCGAACAAATACATTATATTATATTTATATTTACATTACACGCTCGGTGTTATCGACGCGTTGATATCTTGTAAAGTCGCTCAGTGGCGGCGGACCCGACAGCGTTGGTGGTACCGCGTCCGTGTGTGCGGCAGTTGGCGATTTCGTTACGATTTCCCGTGTCCAATACAGTATATTTCGCTGTATACCTCGTTGAATTATACGTAAATATACCGCAGTAAGATGGGCACGGAGATTATAAATAGCATACGGTCGATATATATATTCTTCATACACGTGTATCGTCAAACCCCATTGGATATTAGTCCAGTTTTCGTGTTTATGGTGTATTATTCCGTACGCATTTATGTATGCGCGCAAACTTAATATACAATATATTATATTATCGTTATGTACCATCATCGTGACCAGAGACTCGGTGCAGCAACCTTGGTTCGTGCGACCGACGTGCCAAAACCGGTATCGTACCGTCGCGCGTATTATACACTTATCGTGTCTGACCGATCGCGCGCGCGCTCGCGCGGTCTATCGTCGCTGTCGTCGACGCCGCCGGTTTGTTCGGGAAACGTGGAAAATCTCGCTGGATCTTGCAATACAGTTTTGAAATTAATTACGAAAAAATATATACCGCAGACGACGCTCGATTCATATGGCTAAACATAATATTATCATTTATTATCATTTATCCGCGACGGGTTTTAAAATACCGAAACATACCGTCGTATAAAAAAGAAATATCATACGTAAAACGACGCAGATTCACTTATAACTTATATATAAATACGTCTCCACATTCTTTGAGTTAAGGTCTTTTCACAAATATTATATTTCGGTTCAACACACAGTTCGCACAGAAATTAGCCAATATATCAGAATCGGATCCGCGAAAGATTATTACATTTAAAAGTAAACGAGACGACGTTATATTTTCTATTGACAGCAGGTTCGTGATCCAAGGTAAACTTGGGACGGATACGGATCGGATATGTGTGGAAAGGACCGGTAAAAACCGATCAAATTATTTGCGTCGCGATATGTTTATGCGACGTATCTCATACTGTCGTCTGTTATTCAAATAGTTCGGGTCGAATTGATTATTCGCGAGACCGTGAAACCGAGTTCGGTGTTATGATATGGTTCAACAGAGTTTTGTCCATGTACCTATACGCATTTAGAAAATAAGTTTTCATAATAATATGATGTCTGGTATATGATTCGCACAATGATATCGAGCGGTTGTCGCCACGATTTTTAAATCACTTTTTTTTATTGAAATATATTAATAAAAGTATAATATAACATAGAATACAATTAAAATAATATAGGTATTATATACCTATATATTATGATGGCCTGTTGCAACTGTATACTACAACCTTGTAGTTTTTGAATGAATATGAAAACGAGTAGAAGAACCATTTTCAGTCGTTACTTTTACGTTTTTTTTTTTTCCAGAATTACTAAATTATTACTGAATTACTAATTATATAACGCTGGTTATGGCGAGTTGGCGGTGACAGGAAATCCGTTTTTGGGGATACAACACGCGATGTTCGCCATAGTATAAATACTCGTATTTATTATAATATCCTTCGTATGATTTTCTATCTCAAGGAGCCAGACGGTGTCACCTGTTGCGAAGTTCCGGACGCGTGAAGTCCGTCAAAACTCACCAAAGACGACGAAAGAAAAAAAAACTACTTAACTACTATAATAATAATAATAATAATAATAATAATAATAATAGAAAATTAAAATATAAATAACAACGCATATTGTTTCAAAAGTGTTATTAAGACAGTTATGACAGTGATAATTAGAGATTCATACGCGCATGTGCATAATATATTACAATATTATGTATATTATTTATAATATCACACATTTCGGAAAATCATTTTTTTTTTTTTTTTTTTTTATCGAGACCATACGCGGCGTTGCAGGTCTACACACACACAGTGTACGGTGTACGCGTATAATACACATCACATTATATTCACGCACTTACGCGTAGTTTACACTCTATTATTATTACTATACATTAAAACGTTCTCTGACTGCGGTTCTCATTCTTCCGTCTCGGTGGCTCGCGAGTATCCCATTATCTTTACATAACTCTCCGTCATAATATATTTATATGTATATATAGATAACATCAATGAGAGATTCACACGTACATAATATAATATGTGCGTGAGCATATCATACACACATTGCGCGTAACATTATAAAGTGTGTGTAGTGTTATTAAACCGCATAGAAGAGAGAGAGAGAGAGAGAGAGAGAGAGAGAGAGAGAGATAATAATACATAGATGGAATTATGATATATAAAATATTTTTTTTTTTTTTTATAAATATAAAAAAACAACGAAAACACGTTAATATGATGATAATATTAGGACAAAAATGAATGGTAAAAAAGAATACGAAAAATTATTTACCGTAACGGGCGAATAATATGCGTTCGAGGTAAAACGCGTCTCTGAGAATCTGCGATAGACGTTATTATGAACGAATTATTATATTTTTTTCTTCGTACTTAGTTCCTATATAATTAAGCGTACGCGTATGCGTGCGTGCGCGTAATCAAAACTGAATCGTTATATTATATTAAGCGTGGGAGATTAGTATTCGATGTATAATTCGCGGATAAATATATAATATAACGTATATACTCGTATACTCATACATATGAGATATGACATTGTAGAAACTTATATATAGGTATTATCTCATTACTAAATAGTCATAGGAATACTAGCTTTAGTGCGATTGAAAGCCCTAAGTGTCGGTTATCTCCTAGTATACACGGTGTCGTTTAGCCCCTTTTGCCTTGCTCCAGTCGATATAATGTAACGACGAAAACGCGAATTTATAATATTATACTTAGGTATAATTTTTATTATTATTATACTTATAATTTTTATTATTATTATTATTATTGTTGTTGTTGTTGGACAGCGACTGACAATCGGAGCAGAGATAATAATTTTATAGACTCGTAGCTATATAGAAACGACCTGAGTGCAATCAGCAGGAGCGGATTGTATATTATAATAATATGATAACATGTATATTATTATATATATGATAAACGGCGTTCGGGGGCACGCGTTTAAGATCGTATCGCGCGTGCGCCACGAGAGTACCTATAAAAAAAAAATTTATAATCTACCTATATTCGTATAATGTATATATTCCATTTTATATAATATAATATACGAACTATGTGTTTATATATAGATAAAAATGCGCGCACCTAAACGAGAGCTCAGCGGGGTGATATGGCGGTGTCGGCGATCGTGTCGAGGATACGATATTATATTTTATGGAATACTGCAGTTGCGACGTTTTTTTTTTTTTCTAAACGTACGGTAACATAATATTATTATTATTATTTGAGATTCGAAACGCGTGCGTTCCATAAAAAGCAAAACGAAAAATAAAAAAAATAAATTCTGTTAAAATAAACTGTAATTTTACGTGTCGGACGGACGGGCGACATCTAAATTATTATAATCTACCCCCGTATACACGTATTATATTATTATAATAAGGTATTATTAGGAACGCGCGGAACCGAGTGTCCGATTACAGACCAGGTGCTTAAGAGTGTTATCGGCGTGCGCACGCGCACACGTACGAATCGGAATTCTCGTGTTGGGACCAAAACCATTTGGACAATAAAGTCATCACGTCCAGTTCGAATCTGTATGAATTGTTATAAATTACGAAGAAGAATTTTTTTAAAAAAAAAAAAAAAAAGTATCGATATTAAATTAAAATTAACATATAAACGGGGTACTACAACTACAAGAAAACGTGATAACATAATATACTATATGGATAGGCGTGTATTCGATACGAACGATAAGAATGTCAATACTATATATATTTCTATTTTTTTTATATATAGTATGTTTTTGTGTTTTTTTTCGTTTGAAATTATTTTTTTACTCTCAATCTATTCTTTCGGCGTTGTTCGATAACCACGGTATATGATCTTTTTTTAGGTCCTTTTTATAACTGAAGCGTCCACGTGAAGCAGCGGTGCCATTTGCAGTTATAATAAATATACGCGCACATGTGCGGATACAAGGAAAACAACTACTTGCACAACATAATATAATATATGATGTTATATACCGTACATATGTTATAAACCATATTTCGTATAATATACACTCGCGTATTATATTACCATTAGCTGTTTCGATACGCGACCAGTGCGACCACACAATTCGTCGCCGTCGAAAAACATCTCTCAATACATACACACTCGCATATTATCATAATATATTATACACATATTATACACATATTATACACATATTATACACATATTATATACGAATACACGTTAAACAAGGAAATATAACGTCTCGTGTAAAATGAAATATTGTATAGAGATAATAATAATATTAAACATATTATCACGCTCGCACTGCCGCCGCAGCGCTTCTGGAAATCATCAAAAGGATTCGTCCGCTTTTGAACGACGTGTTACTGTCGCGCGTAAATATATAATATTATGTATATTATATGATATACGAAAGCGATACGAGAGTTATTATTACATTTTTGCGCGGTTTTAAAAATAATAAAATTATAATAATATAATATAGGGTCATAAATCACAAGCGATATATATACATACATAAATGTATAATGAGACGGCTTTGAACGACAGTCTTATTCCATCACAGTCGTTTAAACACATGTTTTATACACATATATATTATAATACGCACAGCCCGATTATAATACATAAGGCACGTGTAATTTGTATATTGTGTCATCGCACTGTAAAGGATTTTCGATCGTTTTGATTTTGAAAAAATTACAATAAAAAATATAATAATTTAAATTTTGATATAGACTATATATTGAAACGGAAAATGTCCTTCATAAATTGCGTATATATTCTACGTTTATAATATTTAAACAGTTAATGAGATATTATAAATATTTTTCGGTAAATTCCTTAACACGATGCCTGTTAATTCTATATTATATAGAGGTAAATTCGGGTATTTCTATATGATAATAATATATTATTATATGCACGTCTTAAAGATAAATTCGTCAGTTAATTTCATATTTTTCTAATATACTCGTATTATAAATGTAGATATATTATGTTATAATATATGTACATTGTACGTGTAATATTATTATTAGGTATACCTATATATTATTATGAGTTACGCGAGTTCGTTTTCTGCAGGTTTCTCGAGCGGGACATATTGACCGACATTGTTTTTTTCCACATGTGTGGCGAAGTTAACACATTCTTTATGTATCGAACGAAATCGTCTTATCACGTCATATCAGAATAATACGAGTTGTGTTTTATTTTTCGCAATTACACAACATAACGCATTTATATATGCGTATACCTACATAATTAACCGGTTTATAGCCTTATATATATATATAATAATATATGGAATATACAGATGGTAAATAATTGTATAAATAAGGGTTTATAATAATTTATATGTATAATATATACAAATATTGTAATCACTAATCGTAACAATGCAGATAATGTGCATTATTGTGATTGTGCGAATAACATTGTACAATATAATATAATAAAAAACGTAATTATATAATAATAATACATATATGCATATAGGTATAATATAATATATTGTTGTATACTTCAAGTTTAAACCTATCATAATAATTTTATTCATTTTTTCCGAAATTATTACAACAATAATTTATTATATCTAGTTGTATATAGTGTAATATATTATATAGTAGGTACCTATGCCCTGTAACATTGTATATATACAATAATAATAATAATAATAATAATAATAATATAATATACATATTATAAAATACTTCTACGGGTCAGCAATCATCGTCTGTACAATATTATTGTGAATGTTCATAATCAACTTTGATCACGGTTGCCCGACTATCGGATGGCGAAAGGATAATAATAATATAATATGTTATATTATAATAATATATATTATGTAGGGACTTTTGTGCTTAGTCATTGAACACAATGCGCAATAATGTGTATGTGTGCAAGCGTGGTGAGACAACTATAGCTTGTATACACGTATATAATAATATAATGTATTAGATGGAGTTCCCTTTGCTGTTTTTTTTTTTAAAAAATATTTTTTCGCTCTGCGTTATGTTTTTATTAAATTATGTACGATTATTATTTATTAAAATAACAAAAATAACACGCTTAAGGTCGTTGTTACTGAGAGAATTCGTCACCACCCATATTATTATTATTATTATTATTATTTATCATCGGCAATTCCGCGAAAAAACGTTGCATTTTTTATACTCGTATATACTAACACACACATGCTGAAGCTGTAGAATGTCTTGGGGTTAATAGAATATATTATAATATTATATCGCCCACACGTGTATGATATTTCTTAAACGATGATATGCCAACGAATCGATAGACGAATCCATTATACAATCACTGTACGCGTAATTTATAAATACGTAATACAGATTGAATTTATTTTTAAAAACAATATATTATTATGTTTAAAAAGTAAAATCAAAAACTTTTAAATACCTAATAATATTAGCGACAGAAAGGCGAAGGGCGATGCAGAACGAATCGTGTTTTTACGAATATTTAAGTATTTTATTATAATATTTGTATACCCACTATACGAGTATAATATGTTTTTATATAACATGTTTGTTCTTGTACCTTATATAATCTTTTCATAAACAAGATGTGCACCGTATAAAATACGATTTCGTTTTTGTTTCCCTCGTGCCGGAATAATACCACAGGGGTTTCGCGTTCGTTTTTCCCGTTTCGAAAACACGTATATAATATAAAATTATTATAATATAATATAGGCTTGGTATCATGCACCCGGCAGCGCATAACATCACGTAACACACGAAGACTCCCGTGGCGCGAGCCCGAAAACTTTATGGCCAGTAAAACAGTGTGATAGAGGACAAATGTATATTAACACGTTATTTATTAAACAGTGCACGTTGACAACGAACGGTCTACGGTGTATAATATAAGACCACACGTAGATTGAAATTTTCAGTCGTTTTTTATTTTTTTCTTGGTTCTTATATTATTTATTATACGATATTCTTATTATTACTATCATACACTCGCACGGGCGGTTTATTATTGTGTGTATGTGGGCACGTATCTATTACGTTTTTCGGGTGTTTTAGCATTGTCTTCGTTATAACATATTCGTTCCCCATATTATTACACACCTATCGCAGAACTTTATGTGTAGTCGAAACAACACTCGCGTGGCGTAACACGTGATGACTTTCTTTACTCGTGTACTCGTTGTATTTATGGCGGGTCGATAATTTTGGAGTATAGCAAAAAAGAATTTTTATCTACAGGTGTCGTGTGTAAATATTACGAGGGATAATTTAAAACTATACTGAAAAAATTGCATGATTAGAAAAGAGGAATAGTATATAAAAAAAAAAAAACAACAATAATAATACAGATAAATCAACCGTCTGTTTGACTGTTGGCCTGTAAAGTAATGTTTGTTGAAACGAATTTATTAGTTTATATATACGCGCACGTGTACGCAATAAAGTATATATATGTTATATGTATACGAATCGTCGCGTAATTGGCAATAATTTTTCAAAAATTAGCATTTTTTCGGGAGTCACAAAACTATATAAATTATAAATTATATTATATAAGTATATATTGAAAAAATACATTTCAGCCGGGGTAGAAAAAAAAATAACCCTCGAGGTATGTTTTAATGCTCGCAAACGTAATTTTGTGTACGTCATAATTATACAGTTTGGTATTGAACAGCAGTATATAACGTATATTATATTATACTGTTATTGTTATTATTATTATTATTATAGTAGTCGTCGATGACAATGAGAAATTATCGGGCCGATCGTATCGATAAAAGTGATTATGAAGGTGATATTATATCGTTTAACGCGTGATTGTTAGATTACTGCAGTATACACGGGACGTTATATAGTTATATATACAGGGATACAGGGATAGTTTTTGGGCGTTTCGGGTCGCGAAAACATCGTATTATATAATATATATTAGAGGGTAGTTTTGACGACGTACAGGGGCGCCTGATATGATATTATATAAAAATAAATTATATACGTATACCCGAGACTCGGGAGCCGATCGCAGACGCGCACAATAGTCGTATAACGGCAGCGGGTCGTCCGTGTCACGACGTCTGCTGATGGCAGCGTGCGCGATGATCCGATACCACCGATAAGCAGCGCGCTATATTATACAAAGAAGAAACTAACTAGAAGAGATCGACAGAAACACAGACGGACGGACAGACAGAGAGAGAGAGAGAGTGGGACTGTCGAACGATCGTACATATTATTACATATAGGTATATAATAATATTCTTCTTACCACGGGTGGTGAAGAAAGACGAGGAGGGTACGATGATTGGGCGATTTTTGCTCTGACAAGATATATATTTTCTCTCTCTCTTCCACCGCGTTCTTTTTCTCCGTTCCGCGTGTGTCTAGTCGTAATAATAATAATAATAATAATAATAATTTCGTATTGCGTCGTATTATTATATATTATTTTACGCGTGTACACGACGTGCGTGTTCCCAGGCGGAATATATATATACACACAATGGGCCCTGCAGCCGGGTGACCTTTTGCGAGAGCCCGCGCGCGGGGAGGTACAAAAGAGAAAAAGGAAACGAAAAATACGTACCTATATACGTATAGATAATAATGATATAAAGAATAAAAATCGACTTTTATTCTTTGACGCGAGCGCGCGGCGGCGTTGACGTGGCCAAAGTGATAATTAAGACATCCGAACGGGGCTCCCGCGAGTATTATTCTTTGCGCCGACACAAATCGTATATAACATAATAACATAACGTAGGTATATGTTTAATGTTATACGCGGTAACAGAGAGAGAGAAAGAGAGAGAGAGAGTTGATTAAGAAAGAGAAAAAAATGCAACCCGCCTTATAATAATATAATATAATATTGTTATATGTGATTATTAATAAGATGCACGGGCAGTTGTAACAACACGTTGTAATAATAATGTAAAAATATAGAAACGATATAATGTTATACCTTTTTTTTTTTTGGTATCACTCGCGGGTGCGTCACACTGATAAGTAATATCACTCTGTCACCGTTAAGTCGCCAATAATAATATTTGATTAAAAATCGCGAAAAAAATTTAAAGTTCGTATTCGATCGTTATCGGAGTCGTATAAATAAGCGTCACGTGAAAAAACGCAAAAAACAAACGAGGTCGTGTATGTATGTTTTTTTTTTCAATTATTGCCAACGACGCACGTTCCGAAAACTGTAATATAGACTTATTTGGTACAAAGTAAAATATTATTATTTTCCGCGAGCAACTGCCGCGTGTTGTATATTTTTATTTATTATACGATAACGGGCGGCGGCGCAGGTGCCGCCGATGAGCGACAAGACGGTTACCCGCTGTTTGACAAATCGCCGTACGGACGGACGTTTGTTGTTATTAAAATAATTCTTATTATTTTTACTATATTATAATAATATATTATAATATCACGTTTATAATAATTATTTTATGGCGTAAGTACGATAAATAAAAATAAAAAATAAACGCACATTTTCGAAAAACAGATAAAAAAAAAAATAAAAAATAAAACCGCCCGTTTTACGATGGTTCGCGTTATAATAACAATAATGATGATAATATATCATTATTATTATTATTATTATTATTATGACGGTCAACCGAAAACGTCCGCGACGAACGGTCACTATAAATACGGTTAGGACCGTATTATTCTGCGTGATGACCACTGGTCGAGTGCGCGTATTATAATAATTTAACTCGCTCGACGGGACGCACAGGACGACGCGTGTTGGTCGGATGCCAGTATATTACGAATTATATACCCACATAGACGCTGCAGAGAACACATAGAGATGATATTATAATATATAGGTATAAATCGCGCGGTTTATACCGCGGTCGGTATCCGTAATATAACCGAGTATACCGTCATCGCTGTGCGGCGAGCGACCGTCGTGGGACTTTTAATTACTTCCAGAAGTTTCGACAGCAATTTATTATCCACGCCGCAGCAGTGTCGTTGTTCGAGTACAACACACACACACACACACACACACACACACACACACACGAGCACGACGACGGCCGTATAGGTAAACGCGATAGACGTTGAATAATTATTATAATATATAAACACAATATTATTGTTATATGTACTACTTTCCCTGTTACAATAATATAATAAATAGGAACTCTCGTCCGCCCACACTTTATAATATAATACAGTTTATTACAGTAATAATATTTCAAATATCTCGCCGTCAACAATTATAATAACGATATAATATCGTAAACGTGATATATAGCTATGTACAGATACGCACTCTCGGTAACGCCGTTTTCGAAATTTTTCGCTCTAAAAATATTGACTTATTGGAGTATATATTATAAAATGGACTATATAGGATATTAAGGCGATTGCGTATTTTAGAAAATGATTAACATACAAACGATAACAATATATCGGAAAGTATCTTTTCCTTATCAAATTTTCAAATTCAAAAAACAAACGCGATTTACTATAAATCCATAGCATATTGAATACTACATAATATTGAATAAATTAAAAATAATTAAAAAAAAGAGCTGATACTCCTGCCGCACAGGATACAGGTGTGCGGATCATAGCGTTTAATTTTACTTAGAATTTGAATGCAATGATAAACCATTGCATTCGAAAAAACGATTCTGAGCGAAGTTCAGTCAGATTATAATTTTCGTTTGAACTAAAAATATCAACTTAAAACAGCTATAAAAAAAAAATTTAGATTAGGGATTTTTCTAATATTTTAGTATGATGTTAAGTAATATGTAAGTATACTTCAGTAAAATTTTCAGACCCTAATACCAAAAATTACCAATTTTATCAAACATTATATACGTAAAAACGAGAAATTTACGAAATATTCAAAGTCCTATATTTAGTAAAAAAATTTAAAAAACGGTTCCCAAATTTTACCACATATATATAATAGCTATGTGAACACCCAAAAAAATTTTCAAGTCTCTAACTTAAAAATTGCCCGAGTTATCGTGAAATATAGAAATTGAATTCGTCAAAATTTCATTTTTCGTGAAAAATGCCGTTTTTTCGTCATTTTTTCGAAGTTTTTTCTACCGCTTATAGTCAATTTTGAGAAATTCGAAAAATGACCTAAATAAAGTACCATCTACATCCACTTTTACATCTGAAACTCGCTATTCGTGAAAATCGAAGCATTATTTCGGGTAGTAAAAGTGTTTTCAGAATATTTATTTATATGTATGGATTCTAAAATTTTCGTTTTACTAAAAATATCAACTTAAAACAGCTATAAAAAAAAATTGTGACAATGGATTTTTCTAATATTTTAGTATGATGTTAAGTAATATGTAAGTATACTTCAGTAAAATTTTCAGACTAAAATACCCAAAATTGACAATTTTATCACACATTATATACGTAAAAACGTGAATTTTACGAAATATTCAAAGTCCTATATTTTGGAGAAAAATTAATGTAACGGTTCCAAAATTATACCACATATATATAGTAGCTATGTGAACATCCAAAAAAATTTCAGGTCTCTATCTTAAAAATTGCCTGAGTTATCGTGAAATATAGAAATCGAATTCGTCGAAATTTCATTTTTCGCGAAAAATGCAGTTTTTTCGTCATTTTTTCGCCGTTTTTTCTACCGCATAGCGTCAATTTTGAGAAATTCAAAAAATGACCTAAGTAAAGTACCAACTACGTCCACTTTGCTACCGGAAACATACCCTATTCGTGAAAATCGGAGCATTATTTCGGGTAGTATTTTTGTACACAGACATAAAAAAAAAAAAAAAAAAAAAAAAAAAAAAAAAAAA